>JAHDVF020000341.1:270000-442007 GCA_022606425.2 Lepidostoma basale | reverse complement strand
TTAGTTAAAATATCTTGTTGTACCCTACTTCTTTCTAGACTTAATTGTTCAAGTTCTTTTTCCCTAATCAAATTTTCTGCTTCTATCTTCCTTTTTTCTAATTCTATTTTTTTATATTCTATTTGTTTAGTTAAAATAATTAATTCTTTTTCATTTATTTCTAACTTTAATTGTTCAAGTTCTTCTTGTTTAATTAAATTTTCTGCTTCTAATCTTTCTGTTTGTATTTCTAATCTTATTTTACTAATTTCTAATTCCTTATTTAATTTTTTATTTCATTGTTGAAAAAAATTTTTGACATTTTTTCTTCTTTTTCTTTCTGCTCAAATTGAAAGTGTATTACCAATTATTACTCATGCTGACAGTGTCTGCAAAAAGCCGCAGGCATCACGAACAAAGCTTGTGAGAGCCGCTAAACTCCATGGTGCGTCGAGGTTAAGTGCAGCAAATATACGTGGGTGCTGTACTCTGATTACGCATGCCTCGAGCGGTGGGTGGACGCGGGTCAAGAAAAAAAGTCAACCGGAAGAAGCTGGACTCATCCAACTAATTCAGCCATCAGGTCATGCAGTAGCTAAGGCAGCAATCTCCCCCTGGTATCTGCACAGGTTTTGAGTGGTTTTATGCCACTCGATCTGAGGATCAGGGAGCTTGCAGAGGCATACGAGGTAAAGAAGAGCCTCACCTTGCGGGATTTGCCACCGGACAGATATTATCAGGGAGTAGGAGATTATTTCTCACTTCCTCATCCGGCGGAACGCTATCTGATAGATCACGGATACGACGATCAAGCTCTACCTAGGACGGAGCCGGACGAGTTGAGAATCTTCACAGATGGCAGTCTCTTGGACGGCAGAGTGGGTGCAGCTTTTGTACCTTACGATGGCGTCAGAGAGCTGCCGTCGAGAAAGTTGAAACTCGGCGACTTCTGCTCCGTGTTTCAGGCGGAACTCATCGCGATCAAAGAAGCCCTGATCTATGTCTTGAAGAAACCACCCAACAGATGGAAGAAGATAACGATCCTGACAGACTGCAAATCTGGCGTCCAAGCAATAACAGACCGTAATTCGGTAAACCCTATTGTTATGGACGTCAGATCAGATATCCAGAAGCTACGTCACAGACATCAGGACGTCTACATCGGCTGGATAAGGGGACACTGCGGAATCCTTGGCAACGAAAAGGCTGACGAAAAGGCTCGGGAGGCAACGCTCAAGAAGACGGCCCCCGATTTCGCCGATTTCCCGCTCAGTTTTGCCAAAAAGAAAATTCGAAGCAGGACCCTTCAAATCTGGAACGATCGTTATGTTAACGAAACAACCGGACGTGTAACGAAGATGTTTTTCCCTACCATCTACCATGCCTATGATTTCAGGAAATTGCAGAAGGCTAGCTTCGAGCTCACCCAGATCCTCACGGGTCACGGTGGGTTCATGAGCTACCTGCATCGCTTCAAGCTTTCCGAAATTGACAGCTGCCCATGCGACGATGAAACACCTCAAGATGTCCCTCACCTGTTGATGCATTGCCCCCTTTTTAGCCTCCCTAGATATCAGCTGGAGGCGCGATGCAGAAGCCAAGGGAAAGATCTTTACGATATCCCAAAGGTGATGGTTCACAAGGAACTGACACAAGAGGTAGTTTCATTCATGGTAAGAATAGTGCAGGCAATTGGTAAGATAAACCAATGTAGGACACAAAATGCCGAACACTCCTCTAGTGTGACGGAAGGCCTGATGACTACGGTCAACAGGCCGGCTTCTCCTGGAGAGTTTTAAGTGGTTTCCTCTCCACAAGAGCAAATGCTGAGAAGTTCCTGATTGGTCCACTTTAGCATATCCCTCCTGATCCCAACACTTTGAAACAAATTAAGATTAAATAATTGCAGAAAGATCCATTTGACGAAATCATAAGCCTTGTACATTATAAGCAAGGTCAAAAATAAAGCAACTCCCATCTAAAAAAAAAAAAAAAACCCATAAACTAGCCATCGCCTATGCTGCCGGCAAAAGGCTACTTATGTCGCCGATAGGCCAGGTGTGCCCTAACTCGGACGACTTTAATAGGATTCCGGTGGCCTACCGCCTAGTTCTTTCTAACCCAGCTGCATACCATGTCGGGGCTGGGTATCTTACCGGAGAGACAACCACCTTACGTAGCTATCAAGACGCGGTGTGGGACAGCGTGCTAGGGAGGATCGGGTCTTACGTACAGGCCCTGATACCTAAATCAACACTAGCAAAGTCTCCCACGTCAGTGCAGACAGGATTGTGAATTATGAAGATTATTCCAAGGAGTGGGATGACGCTCTGAGGCAATACAAGCGAACCACTGTCAGGGCCCTGGAAGAAACCCTCAACACGCTAAGTACTGGGATGGGCCGTTCGTCTGCTGATGAGGTCGCTGCCATCCTTGCGGGTTTTCATCAGTAGGGCGTGGCAACCAGGATCCGCCACGCCTTGCCCCAAGCAGCGATCCTCCTCCCCAGGAAGCCCCACTAGGACCTGGTTTCTTCCACGAACATCATACTCGGCACCAGCAGAAGAGGAGGGACATCCTGGCGGCTCAGCAAGGGAAGAAGGCTTCCCGCCAGGCGAAGCAGGAAGGCGGCCCTAGCCAGCCGTAAGGGATTGTTACCCTGACTAATTTTTGTGTGCCATTCTTTTTATACTTCATGTGTTTGTTCTTGTATTTTTTGTTGTCACCTTTGGTACAACAAAAAATAGGAAAATGATCGTAGCGATCTCGCTCGACATAAGAGGAGCCTTCGACAATGCCTGGTGGCCATTTTTAATGTGCCAACTGAGCAGTAAGAAGTGCCCTCGGAACCTATTCTTGCTGGTAAAGAGCTATCATCAACAACGGAAAATCGTGTTGTCACACTTTGATGCCACCCTCGAGAAGGTAACTACCAAAGGATGCGTTCAGGGATCCTCCTGCGGGCCGAGTTTCTGGAATTACATCTTAGATGATGTCCTCCAGAAAGATCTCGGTGCGGGAGTCGAACTGAGGGCATTCGCGGACGACCTTCTCTTGACTGCTGTGGCAGACAATACGACTGATCTGGAGAAGATGACAGACAACGCGCTGAAGATAATCACAATGTGGGGCACTAAAGCCAAACTCCAATTTGCAGAGGACAAAACCAACGCGATGTTCATCACCAAAAGGATGGACCGCCGGCCAGTAATCCACATGAACGGAGTCCAACTAAACTACGTGGACCACTTTAAGGTTTTGGGTCTAACCATAGATCGCCACCTCAATTGGTCCAAACATGTTGACAGTGTCTGCAAAAAAGCCGCAGGCATCACGAACAAGCTTGTGAGAGCCGCCAAACCTACATGGGGTGCGTCGCCGGAGGTTATGCAGCAAATATACGTGGGTGCTGTAGAGCCTCTGATTACGTATGCCTCGAGCGTGTGGGTGGACGCGGTCAAGAAAAAAGTCAACCGGAAGAAGCTGGACTCCATCCAACGACTAATAGCCATCAGGTCATGCAAGGGTTACAGAACAATCTCCCTGGTATCTGCACAGGTTTTGAGTGGTTTTATGCCACTCGATCTGAGGATCAGGGAGCTTGCAGAGGCATACGAGGTAAAGAAGAGCCTCACCTTGCAGGACTTGCCGCCGGACAGATATTATCAGGGAGTAGGAGATTTTTTCTCACTTCCTCATCCGGCGGAACGCTATCCGATAGATCACGGATACGACGATCAAGCTCTGCCTGGGACGGCGCCGGACGAGTTGAGGATCTTCACAGATGGCAGTCTCTTGGACGGCAGAGTGGGTGCAGCTTTTGTACCTTACGATGGCGTCAGAGAGCTGCCGTCGAGAAAGTTGAAACTCGGCGACTTCTGCTCCGTGTTTCAGGCGGAACTCATCGCGATCAAAGAAGCCCTGATCTATGTTTTGAAGAAGCCACCCAACAGATGGAAGAAGATAACGATCCTGACAGACTGCAAATCTGGCGTCCATGCAATAACAGACCGTAATTCGGTAAACCCTATTGTTATGGACGTCAGATCAGATATCCAGAAGCTACGTCACAGACATCAGGACGTCTACATCGGCTGGATAAGGGGACACTGCGGAATCCTTGGCAACGAAAAGGCTGACGAAAAGGCTCGGGAGGCAACGCTCAAGAAGACGGCCCCCGATTTCGCCGATTTCCCGCTCAGTTTTGCCAAAAAGAAAATTCGAAGCAGGACCCTTCAAATCTGGAACGATCGTTATGTTAACGAAACAACCGGACGTGTAACGAAGATGTTTTTCCCTACCATCTACCATGCCTATGATTTCAGGAAATTGCAGAAGGCTAGTTTCGAGCTCACCCAGATCCTCACGGGTCACGGTGGGTTCATGAGCTACCTGCATCGCTTCAAGCTTTCCGAAATTGACAGCTGCCCATGCGACGATGAAACACCTCAAGATGTCCCTCACCTGTTGATGCATTGCCCCCTTTTTAGCCTCCCTAGACATCAGCTGGAGGCGCGATGCAGAAGCCAAGGGAAAGATCTTTACGATATCCCAAAGGTGATGGTTCACAAGGAACTGACACAAGAGGTAGTTTCATTCATGGTAAGAATAGTGCAGGCAATTGGTAAGATAAACCAATGTAGGACACAAAATGCCGAACACTCCTCTAGTGTGACGGAAGGCCTGATGACTACGGTCAACAGGCCGGCTTCTCCTGGAGAGTTTTAAGTGGTTTCCTCTCCACAAGAGCAAATGCTGAGAAGTTCCTGATTGGTCCACTTTAGCATATCCCTCCTGATCCCAACACTTTGAAACAAATTAAGATTAAATAATTGCAGAAAGATCCATTTGACGAAATCATAAGCCTTGTACATTATAAGCAAGGTCAAAAATAAAGCAACTCCCATCTAAAAAAAAAAAAAAAACCCATAAACTAGCCATCGCCTATGCTGCCGGCAAAAGGCTACTTATGTCGCCGATAGGCCAGGTGTGCCCTAACTCGGACGACTTTAATAGGATTCCGGTGGCCTACCGCCTAGTTCTTTCTAACCCAGCTGCATACCATGTCGGGGCTGGGTATCTTACCGGAGAGACAACCACCTTACGTAGCTATCAAGACGCGGTGTGGGACAGCGTGCTAGGGAGGATCGGGTCTTACGTACAGGCCCTGATACCTAAATCAACACTAGCAAAGTCTCCCACGTCAGTGCAGACAGGATTGTGAATTATGAAGATTATTCCAAGGAGTGGGATGACGCTCTGAGGCAATACAAGCGAACCACTGTCAGGGCCCTGGAAGAAACCCTCAACACGCTAAGTACTGGGATGGGCCGTTCGTCTGCTGATGAGGTCGCTGCCATCCTTGCGGGTTTTCATCAGTAGGGCGTGGCAACCAGGATCCGCCACGCCTTGCCCCAAGCAGCGATCCTCCTCCCCAGGAAGCCCCACTAGGACCTGGTTTCTTCCACGAACATCATACTCGGCACCAGCAGAAGAGGAGGGACATCCTGGCGGCTCAGCAAGGGAAGAAGGCTTCCCGCCAGGCGAAGCAGGAAGGCGGCCCTAGCCAGCCGTAAGGGATTGTTACCCTGACTAATTTTTGTGTGCCATTCTTTTTATACTTCATGTGTTTGTTCTTGTATTTTTTGTTGTCACCTTTGGTATCTTGCTATTGCTCGGATAGTGTCTGTTTTAGTTTAAAGTGACTCGCAACTAGCCCATGATCAGGGCTGTGTCAGACTAAGAGAACCAAGTGTACGAACTAGATCGGAGAAAATGACCTAAGATGCTATGCCTTCCAAATTTAATGTCCAAATTTAATTATATTTTATGGAAGAATGGCGTGTTTTCATTTACTCAGGCATTATCAAATGTCATATTTCTTCTAAATTAAAACAAATAGAATAAAACATATGCTTTTCTCAATATTATAATAACATATGGCGTTAAAGCAAGGGCGGACACAGTCAAGACTAAACAAATTTTAAGGACTTCCAAGATGAAGACACTGAGGATGATAGCAGGCAAGACGCTGAGAGATTACGTGAGGAACACCATAATTAGAGATATGTGAGCTGAGGATATTATAAGATGAAGTAGACAGCGGAGGAGAGACTGGTACAGTCATGTCCAAAGAATGGACACCACCAGACTCTGCTATATTGCACTACATAATCAGCCTCACGGGACTTGTCCTCGTGGAAGACCTCCTAAAAGATGGAAGGACAGCTGGAAATCCACCTCACAGGAAGAGCAATCCTCTAGAGAACAGACCGCATAGGTCTACAGCAAGAAAGAAGAATAAGAAGATGTATTTAATATGAAGTTTTATATTATTGTTTTTACAACAATAAACACATTTCCAAGAAATATCTTTTCAATAAATTTTATTTAAACTTTTCAAAACATGATTCTTTGACAAGTTATAAATGTTTTTGGTATACAAATGAAAGTTGCAGAGAAAAATATCAATATTATCATATGAAGCACTTAATTTACACCACTTTATTTTGTTTTATTGAACCAACTGGTTTCACTTCCATCAGAGATTCGCCAGAATTATACAAACAAACTGAAAGAGTTTGTTTTTGTAACCTTGATAAAGCTCCATCGGGAACGAAACAGGTTGGTTCGATAAAACAAAAAAAAAAAAGTTGTAAATACAAAGTAGAAAAGCGTTTTAACCCCTTACCGCATACTGGCTCATATATGATCCAAAATAATCTTTCACCATAAAAAACACCAAAATAATAAAATATGTCTTGCTTCTAGCAATAATACTAAAGTTTTATCTATGATCCGCGTTACTAGTTGTCAAACTTCTTGCTAGATGTCTCTGGTTGTACTAGATGTGCGTTCGACTGTTTCCAACTGTCGGTTTATGATTTTCTGTACAAACGTGATATTCAAAATTGTTTTTTTTGTTTTGTTTGTAAAACGCTATAAATAATTATATTACACTGGTTTACTATTATTTTCATTAGGTAAGTAATAAAATGATCACTTTTATATAAAATTATGGATAATTTTGTGTAAAATCTAGGGATAAAAAGGGGAAAACCTAGAAATATTTTTTTGTATTTTATATGGGAAAAAATGATTTATTTGAAAAAGAAAAAAATACGTCATTTTTTTTCATCATTTAAACATCATATATATTTTTTACAAATTTAAAAAAAATCATGCAGTAAGGGGTTAAATTAATTTATCTTTAATATCCCGGACATTCAGTATGTTACATGAACAATTAATTTAAAATGGAAATGGTGAAGTTTTCCTGATGTATGAAATACAATGGATGTCAGCAAGAGCAGGAGGAATTGAATCTCTCCTTGAGCTGTATTCTCTCCCTGATGGCGCCGATCTCCAATTCCTGCTGCTGGCGTTGTTTATCCTCCCTCAGTTGCCGCATGCACTTGGGATCGTGCGACAGGTCATCCACTATTTTTTGGAATAGCGCATCTAAATAAAAAAAAATCATAAATATTTATAAAGTCTATTTTTAGGTGGAAACATTGATGAGTATATCGGACGTATGCAAATATTATATGAAAATTAATATTAGTATTTTCATATTAATTTAAGTTTTAATTTGTTTCCGTCATTTATTCAAATAAATAAGGCAGTCGGAAAGAAGTGAAGCGCATAGTAACGAGATGTGTGCAGTGGCTCTGACAAAACAAACCGATAAAATTCTCAGAAACGGTGGCCAGTTGTCACGCCATCATTAACGACCAATCACAAGGCGCTAGACGCCTGGCAACAGCCGCGGTAACTTAGTGCCGCGAAGATTATATAAGCCGGTCGTATTTGAAATCGACACTCACTGGCTTTGTGTCTTGAGGCTTGAGTGCTCCTACCTACATGAAAACCAGTCCTTGTAAGGGCTAGAGCTACTGCCACCACTCTCTTCGCTACAACTCCTGCACCGATCGCCGCATATAAAATTAACCTTTCCGGGAGTACAAAAATTGATGTCCGACTTTCTATGGGGAGTGAGTTCTTTTTACATGAAAATTATATAGTTTTTTTTTCGCGAATTCAATGTATTATAAAAATAGAAATTATGTAAAAAAAAAAAAAAAAATAAAACTCACCAACTTTAGGTTTTATTGTAAAAAAACCGATTGTGTATTCCAGGTGTCACAAAACATGTACAGTCACAAAAAAAACTCAAAATATTTATTTAAAAATTACGTTACACTATTGTTTTCATCTTTTTTTATAAATTAAAACTAATTCAAATGTCATAAAATTAGTAATCCAAGAAACACGGGTGCACACACAACGCAACGTCACACTCGCGACACATAAAACGAGTTTCTTTTCTTTGTGGTGGTCTTTTTGAGGTGTGCTGGCAAACAAAACAGCGTCATTGGGCTTTACTTCCTTTGGACTCTGTGGGTGGCACTGGTTGAGGAAAATGTCTTTCGGTTAGTCGTATGGGGTTATCGTTTGCTCGTCTACCACCAGATGATAATGGTCGCGATGTGTGATATTTTTCAACCATCTGGGCTATGAGTTTCTCTTTGAACTCTTCAAAAGAATTAGTAGAAGACTTAGCAGAACGATGCAGAAAAAAAGCATTGACAATTGCGATCTCCAGTAGTCGGAAGAAAACTTTTTTGTACCATTTTATGGTTTTCCGACCAACAGCTCCGAGTCCCAAAATCCTGTCAACATTATCAACACTCCCCATATTTCTTGCGTAGTCAACAACAGCTTCCGGTTTATGTTTTTTCAAGCCAGTTGCGTGGTCGATTTTTGGCGTTTCCACCATATTATTAGCATGGATAGTCGTCAGCATCAAAACATCTCGCTTATCCCGCCATTTCAAAGCCATCAGGTTCTCAGAATTAAAAGCGACTACGTCACCTTTTTTTACCTTGTCGAATTTTGGCATTTCTTTTCGATTTTTTCTCACCGTTCCGCATGCATTTGTTTTCTTTTCGTGAAGGTAATCAAACAAAGCAGGTGAAGTGTACCAATTATCAACATATAAGCTATGTCCGTATCCAAGATAGTCCTTCAACAAAGCCAACACCACAGAACCCGATATCCCTTATTACAACATCTGTTGTGGAACCAGTATATATGATCAAATCCAAAACATACCCCGTTGTCACATCACAACAAACAAATATTTTGATGCCGAATCTACTCCGTTTCGATGGAATATATATTTTAAAAGAAAGTCTGCCTTTCCATAATAATAGGCTTTCGTCGATGCACAAATTTTGATACGGATGAAATGCCTCTTTCATAATTTTTTTTAGGGGGTCCAAAACTTTCCTTATCTTGAAGAGTCTGTCATTGCCATTGGGATGACTCGCAAAATGCAGATTTCTCAATATAAGTAAAAACCTATCTTGAGAAAATAAAACTTAAAAAAATGGTGTTTCAATTAATGGATTGTTTGACCAATACTTTTTTATACAATTTTTGCCAACCAGGCTCATAAGCATAATGGTAGCTAGAAAAATACGTATTTCGTTGGCCGTAGTAGCGACCCATTTTTTCATTTTTGACATTGCAGATGAATTATGGGCTACAGTCGTCGCATAAATGTTCGTCTCCGAAACAATTGTCTCCACAATCTCTTCGTTAAAAAATAACTCAAAAAATTGCAGCTCTACAAAATCGTCATCTAATTTTATAGGGCTTTTTATGCCGGATTGGAAATCGTCAAATTCGTGAAATGTTGGGGTGAAATGTGTATCACTCCATGTCCTTGTTTGTTCACGCCCACGTCTAACACTCTGTTGAACCGGAACTGGATCCTCATCGTCATCGGAAGAAGAAGAAGAAGATTCACCATCGACCATTTCTAAGTCATCAATACTCTCTATGTTTTCTTCTTCATTATCGCTGTTTATCAAAAGATAGTCAATTTCATCGTCTCGGGTGAAATCCATTTTTACGAAAAACACAAGGTACAAAATTATAAACACGAAAAAAAACAATATTCTAACAAAAAAACACAATTTAACACTTCTAATCACAATAACTTTATAATAAACATATAAAAACACAGCAAAACTACTAAAAACTGCGAAAAAAGTAATATATTACGAGCGCGCGTAAATTCACAGTTTGCAATATATGAACTGGTCGAAACTCGTTCGAGTCAATATCACGTGACTTTCAAAAATGTTAAATACTGTTGATGATAAAATCACTAACTGTTTTATCATATTTTATATATGTCAAAAAGCTTAATACAAATAACCATATATGTTGTTACAATGCATATTTGAGCCAATATCCCCAAAAATTTACATCGACGTTCATTTACGTCCATACTCCTCTACGGAAATTTTACGTCGACGTTCATTTCCGTCCATACTCTTCGACAAGTTAAACTTTGGATTATTACTATATACAAATATCATCATGCCGTATTCTCCGCTTTCATCATTTACACTACATCTGGAGACGAGCAGCAGTCAGCGGCCTAAATAAATATTAATAGTACGGGGGGAGCAATCTGTCCCGTACAATGAGGTTCAATTCATAATGAAAAGACATTTAAATTTACAGCTGAATTACTAGGAATTTTTGAGATTCAATATATAATGTAAGTAGCATTACTAAGTAATTTAGGTTGAGGTATGTACGTAGTAACAAATCACAATGAATTTAGAATGTTAAACAGTAATTGTAGTATATTTTGAATGCAAATAATTACACGATAAGATGGTACATTATAATGTTTTAAGAGGGTATGTAGATGTGGTTAAAAACCACATTGTATAAAACGCTGATTAGAACAGTACATTACATATGTCTTGGAGACTTGGACCTCGCAAGGCGAAACCAATTTGTCACAATTTATATAAATTAAATCCAAGTAAAACCACTAAACAATCGTGTTTACTATTAACATAAATATAAAGGAAAAATTGATATTTGAATTTTTTTTAATCAGAGAAAATAACTTTTAAGATAGATCAAAGGGTTGGGATGTAGGTGCCAAAATGAGTGGAGTGTAGGTAAGCTATCTATAGCAGGACCAAAAAATTCCTCCCCTTCATTCGAGATGCCAAAGAACTGAGAAAGAGAATCACACCAAAATTCCAGCTCACGTAAATACTCACTGGACTTTTGTACTTACACAGGTTCAAAATCAAAGACAGACCACACTTGCCCATGTGACTCGCAAACACAACAAACAATAGAACACGTCATCATCCACTGCCCCATCTACACGCGAGAGAGATGGAGACTGGAGGAGCATAATTATCAGTGACTTCCCAGCCATCCTCCGAAACACAAACACTGAGCAAACATCTTCATTGACTTAGCAACCACGGTGGTGGACGTTGCGGTTGCGGCGGTCAACAAATAATGTTTCATTCATGTCTACAATTAAGTATTCTTCCACAGGTACGCCGCGTCCCAGCTGAGGTTTTCCATGGTTCCTTCAGCTGTAAGGCGAATGTCGGGATGCTATTTAGATAGCCCATGGAACCACAAAGCAGGCACTCTTACAAACACTTAGTTAAAATCGCACACAGACTCACTGTTAATAAAGTTCACACCACATTCAGAAAACACAACCAAGTAGAAAAAAAAAACTGTCTATTGTATGCGGATGATGTTGTCTTACTTGCAGACAGCGAGCATAAACTACAAATCTTGATGTCTAGTAAATATTAGGCATTCATGTGACATTCAAGAAGGTAATGATTTTTGAAATAGAAGTCATGACAGTCTGCAATATTAGAGAATGGATAAAATCTGGAATAAGTGGATGAATTTGTATATTTAGGAAGTATGTTTACAAAGGACGGGCGAGTGGAGAGGGATATTGCAAGGAGGGTTGGGACAGGCAACAAAGTGAACGGTGCACTTCATTGCAAACAAAAGCCTTTCCAAAAAAGCTAAGATGGCAGTGCACAATGATGTTCTTGTATCGATCCTTATGTATGGAAGCGAAGCATGGAACAATTCTCTTTCCAAATTAACAATGGAATTCCAGTGTTAATGCCTTAACCTTTAATAAAATAAATAAATGTAATCACCAATATTTTCCCCCGTTTTACTGGACACGGTGAAGAAGGGGGCTCTGATGGAATCGGCGTAGTCTTGAGCATCGTGGACATCCACAGTTGCCCTCACGGCTTTTGTATCTACAATATCTTTCTTGGTTTGGCATATGTACACTTTGCAGTCCTGAAACACGTGCAATTGATATTTTAAATCTGTTAATAATATAAAAGAAGACATTTCTTTTCTAGAAGCTTTATTATATTTTGCTAGCTGTAACCGGCCACGTGTTGCTATGGCTCAGTCTAGTTAAATTGAAAAGAAAGAAAAGAGTACACATTTATAATATGTTAAATTTCACAATACTTGCGAGAATACAATATTTTTGTTCTAAATATAATCTCTTAGTCAAAATTTTTCTCTTCCTCAGTGAACCAAGGTTTTGGCTGTTCAAATATAAGATAATTTGTTTTTGAATGTATACAAATACTTGTAGACAAATACTGGATTTTACCCATTGCGCGTTAATCATTTTTCAGGATTAATTGTATCTCAATACAGACGAAGATGTAAATTGTTTTTGGAAACAGAATATGGTGGTCGAGGCGTTTACAGGACTTATGACCTGTCATTGGTTGAGTTAAGCGATCGTTTTATGTTAACAACATTCCCCATTCCGCCCTTCTTACGACCACCACGTCTGACAAATTTTTGAAAGATGTATATATGCTACTATGTTGAGAAACTACACTAGCGCCATCTATTAAGATAAGATGTAAGCATTAAGTAGAAAATCTTTATTGATGCAATGTGAAAGGCAACAATTATCATACATATTCTGTTTCCAAAAACATATTACATCTTCATCTCTATTGAGATACAATTAATCCTTAAAAATATAAGATATATTCGATTTCAATATATTTAAATGTAATATTGACATAAAGTTATATCTGTCCCTCAAAAGCAGACAGATGCAAATTAAATTATTGAGTTTTTAGTCAATTTATTCTTGCCTTTATATCATTGAAACATATAAACTTTAAGAGTCTTTATTTTTTTTTTGTGTTGAAGTTGGCTTCAAGTACTTCTGTACCTTCACTGAAGTAATATTAACCCTTATGATCCGGCTGGCTACAATAGCAGTCCGCATATATTCTCCGTTAACGTGTAATATCCCTTAAATTTACTACGACGGACCAAAAGTAAAAATGTGTATTATATACTATTATGTATTCTCTGTGATTTTGAGTTGAACTTTCATCCTTTTTATACAAAGATTTAATTTAATTTAATTTTTTGTATTGCGTGTCCCATACGGATCACGGCCTGCGGCCAATCATCACACACACAGTTGCATAACAACCGAACTACGAAGTTTTGGTTTCTCGTACTGTGTCGGAATATTTGATTTTGAGTGTGTGTTTACTTAGGGTGACTCTTATATCATTATTAGTTATCAACAGCGCCATGTTTTGGTTTCATTTATAAACAACATTTTCAATGTAATTATTTTTATTTGCTTTCTTAAACTTAAAATGAAACAGAAAAAGTATGATTATTTTTATAAGATAAAAAATGTAAAACATTTGACTACAAAATACAATTTATTTGAATTTTGGGTGAAGAGTAATTTAATTGTTTACACGAGCTTTCCAATGTTTCAAATTCTTGTCAATTGGTTGCCAGTCCATTGAGTTCAAAGATTAGAAAAAGAATAGGACCCTTCATTTTTATATACATAGATTGGAAAGATATGCTTCGCCTCGCTAACGCATTAGTAAATGTAATATAATAAAACTTTTAGAAAACATTCATATTAATTAATTATTATGGAGGTTTACAGCATTGTTCAAGAAACAATATTTGTATTAACATTCATTTTGAAAAGCCAATCAGGGATCCATTATACGTACTTCCTCTCGCGTATTAAGCTCCATGACCCAGAATTTAACTCTTTCCCAGGACTCCACAGAGTAAGGATCGTAGCAGACAATTGCCGCTCTTGAATTTCTGTAGTAAAGCTTTGTCATCGAGTGAAATCTAGAAAAATAAAACATACATTTATATATTTAACATAGCTTTTTAATTTACTAATCATTAAATTCTAGAAATAATTAATTTTTAGGAAAAAACTTAAAATTTGTTTTGTAAAAACCTAACTAAGAAGAATGTGCGGAAAAGCAATGTATGATAGAATATCTAATGATGAAGTAAGAAAGAAATGAGAGGCGGATGAATGCGTCCTACATAAAATTAAGAAAGGGTCACTATGATGGTTTGGATATATGGATGAGTGAAGAATGGTTAAAAAGATATATACAATTAGTGTGAATGTAAAAATAAGTCTAAAAAGGCCAAGGAAGACATGGCATGACCAAATTAATCAATTATTGAAATGCGGCCATGTTCGAAGTAGGAACAATCGACGGGCGTGCATATCACAATGTGTGGATGTAGAAGAGGCACGCGATTAATGTCAGGATAGAACAGTGTCGCGGTCCATCCTCTCTGCCTACCCCTTCGGAGAATCGGCGCAAAGGTTAGTAAGGTTTGTTCTGCATGTTATGGTTATCAGTGCTAATGCCAAAAATATCCATCCAGACATATCAAGATGGATGTTTTCCAAGATGGTGGAGTTCTCAAATGGTGTGAGCCCATCCCTTGCTATCTTTTATTTTTAACAAACGAGTAAGATTTTTTTTTATGGTAGTTAAAATACATTTTTTGATCATACCTACATGAAAAAAATATAACATTATTGTTACAATACACTGTATTTAGAGTGAATGCGGAATTTTTTTCAAACAATTGTTACAATAATTGGTGTAACAAAATTAGAGGAATTCACACAAAAAAAGGTTACGTGGTAAAACATCAAAAAATGAAATTTCACACTTTCAAACTAACTAACCATCACGCTGTTTCCCTGGAGGTGTGGGCAGAGAGGATGGACTGCCGCACTTTTCTATCCTGACATATTTATTCTAGGGTAACATACAGTGATATGAAATAAATACACACATGTAGAAGGTTAACCACCGCTAACCCGAAGCTTTTAAAGGACGCAGCGGTACCCTTTCGTCAGCTTCGCTCATGCAATCTCTAGGCCCGTCTCCCGTCCATGCGGGACTTACGTTAACTGGGAAATTTTGAATCAAAACCTCTTCTGGCTTACAGAGGTTCAGCTCTTGTCGTTATTCCTCTTACGTCTGATGGGAACATTGTTGGAAGGTGATTTGTTGGGTTGTTGATTTATGCGGGGGCATGATTACTTAGATTTGGGGTTTTTTATTCAAAATTTCTTACGCAAGCCGGGCTTATGGGCTTCTATGGGAGTACCGCTACTGCTATGGAGTAGTTTTTTTGCATACAACAGGTTGTTTGAACCCAATTACTGTATACAGTTTGTTTTTAGCTATGATATTGATTCTCATGACATGTAATAGGTAGCTAATTTATCGCCATTTTATTGTCGCGTGAATTCTACATCAGACCAATAATCACACTGCCATCGGTGGGAATCGAACCCGGGACCTTCGGTATGGCAGTCAGAGCTCTTACTATTTTGCCTCAAAACTTGCAGGCTTTGGACACAATGACAGATATAGTAATGTTTGCTTATTTGCCTAAGGGTTAAATTAACACTACTATTGTTAAAGTTCTGGTATTGAAATTTTCAGAAATCCAAACATTTCAGAATCCAGAAGACCAAAACATTTCAGAAATCCTTTTTTTCTTCATTTCTTTCTTATTTCGTCTTTCAATATATTTATTGATATTAAGGCACTTCCACCATGCATTATTGAAAGATAAAAACAACAATGTCACCTGCTACAAAGACATACTATTCCAAGTGTGTTGTTACATTCTTAACACAAAAATTAATTTATAGAAATGATAATTTAAACAATTCACTTTCGTCTCGGCGGTGGCCAAGGTGAGATGTGCTGAAATCTCCCGATTGGAATGGAAATTTTTTGTCCTGGGGACAATATTCCAAGTGAGTAAAGAACCTTTTTTTTTAAATCCTATTTCTTTGTTCCAATTTTGAATTGAAGTATTAAATGAAATCTCATTGAGAGAAAATATACATCAATCATAGCTCATTCTTATCTTTTACTATTTATGTTTAATTAATTAATTTAAATTAAGTATTAGTAAAATAAATGTGTTCTATTATTCAATATTAATAGAAGAAACAATTAAATATAATAAAATCAACAACAACAATAAACCATCATGCTTTTTCTCTGAAAAGGTAGGCAGAGAGAATGGACTGCCACATTAATCTCCCTTGACACACATCTCTAGCTTCCTCCACATTCACACAGCGAATCATACACTTACATCGATTCTTACGACTTTTAAGATGGGCGTCTTTTAAAATAAGATTAATTTGGTAATGCAATTTGGTCATTACAGTCTTCCTCAACTCCTTAATTCATTACATTATGTATACTTTCTTAACCATTTTGTCTTCATCCATGCATTTCATGTGTCTAAACCAAGGCAGGGATCCTTTTTGTTCATAAAACTTTCTTTTGCTTTACATTACTTCCAGCATTTGAAACTCTGCGATTTCACACTCCATTCACATAAATAACGTACATATTTTTTTCAATTATTGTTTCCGTGTGTCCAAACCATTTTATATTCTTTTAGATTATCTAAAATATTTTATTACACAAACAGTTTTGAATATATTAACTAGTATATGAGGAAAACATTGATATAATTATGCAAATAATCTATTTAAAAAAATGGACATCCTTAACTTGATAAGCATTTTTGTAACATCCCAAATCTATTTGCTTTTGCAAAGTGTAAAACTCAATATTAAATGAGATTATCTTTTAATTCTTCAAAAAACTAACTAACTAACCATCACGCCGTTTCTCCAGAGGGGTAGGCAGTGAGAATGGATCGCCATATTGTTCTACCCTGACATAACTCTCGCGCATCTTCTACATTCACACACCGTGACATGCACGATCGTCGATTGTTCCTACTTCGAACACAGCTGCCTTTCCGAAAAATACATTAATTTGGTCATGCCATATCTTCCTTGGCCTTCTTCGACTTCTTTTTACATTCACTTGCATATATTTTTTTAAGCATTCTTCCCTCATCCATTCGTTCCATATGTCCAAACTATCTTAGTGACCCTTTTTTTAATTGTATTCATCATGCATTCATCCACCTTACATTCCTTTCTTACTTCATCATTAGATTTTCTATCATACATTGTTTTTTGTACATTCTTCTTAGTGACCTCATTTCTACAGCATTTATCCAACTTTCATCCTTCTTCTGCCAACTCTAAGCTTCACTTCCATACATAAGGGTCGGCACTAGAACTCCATTGTGCAACTGCCATCTTTGCTTCAGTCGATACTATTGCTAGAAAAAAAAAGCATATTTAACCAACACCATCACGCTGTCTCCGAATGGGTGGGCAAAATTAATGTACTACCACACCGTTCTTTACCGATACAGATTTCTCACTTCCTCAACATTCAAACATCGTATCATGCATCCACGTAGATTTCTCCCACTTTTAAATAGCAGATTTTTAATATTTGATTAACTTGATAAGCATTTTTGTAACATCCCAAATCTATTTGCTTTTGCAAAGTGTAAAACGCAATATTAAATGAGATTATTTTTTAATTCTTCAAAAAACTAACTAACTAACCATCACGCCGTTTCTCCAGAGGGGTAGGCAGAGAGAATGGATCGCCATATTGTTCTATCCTGACATAACTCTCGCGCATCTTCTACATTCACACACCGTGACATGCACGATCGTCGATTGTTCCTACTTCGAACACAGCTGCCATGTCATGTCTATATCTATATCCTGTTCTTGTCGACCTTTAGTGGCAGGGTAGCGAGAGCTTTGACTGCCACATCGAAGGTCTTGGGTTAGATTCCCAGGGATGACAGTCAGTGGTGGTACTCCCATAGAAGCCCAGAAGCCCGGCTTGCATAAGAAATTTTGAATCAAAACCTCTTATGGTTTACAGAGGTTCAGCTCTTGTGGTTATTCCTCTTACGTCTGATGGGGAGATTGTTGGAAGGTGATTTGTAGGTTATTGGTTTATGCGGGGGCATGATTTCTTAGATTTGGGGGTTTTGATTCAAAATTTCTTACGCAAGCCGGGCTTCTATTGAAGTACCGCCACTGACGACAGTGTGATTGTCACACTGTCTTTGGTCTGGTGTTGAATTCATGTGACAATAAAATGGCGATAAACTGGCTATCCATCATATGTCATAAGAATCAATAGCTAAAAAGTAGTATACGGTAATTGGGTTCAAATAACTTTTTACACTTTGCTGCAAAACCAGTTGATTGAAACTAGTAAAGCAAATAATATCATAAAAACATTTGTCTAAGGGATATCGATTATTCTTTACTAATTCTAATTTGCCAGTTACACGCATAAGTACAACAATAACAACAAACCATCACGCCATTTCTCCGCAGGGGTAGGCAGAGAATGGACCGCCACACTACTCTATCCTGGCATACCTCTCTAGCTTCCTCCACATTCATACATCGAGTCATACACGCACGTCGATTCTTCCGGCTTCTGACATGACCAACCTCTAATATTTGATTAATTTGGTCATGCCATGTTTTCCTCGGTCTACCTCGACTCCTTACTCCATTTACATTGTTAACGTATACCTTCTTAACCATTCATTTCATTTTTAATTTTTTCCTTTCATTTTAATTTATTTTGATAATAATCACAAACATTACAGACATACAATTCCAAATCGTTTGCAATTACATTATAAAAATAAAAATTAAGCTTAAGAATAAGAAAATTCTTCACCCATGCGCTCCATATGTCCGAACCAACACAGCGATCCTTTCATAATTTTGTTCATAATACCTTCTTTCGCTCTACATTCCTTCCTAATATCAGCATTTGAAATTCTGTCGTACATCGTTCTACCACACATACATTTTAGGGACCTCATTTCTACCGCATTTATTCTGCTCTCATCCTTCTTCTGCCAGTTCCATGCTTCGCTTACATACATAAGGGTTGGGACCAGAACTCCATTGTGAACGGCCATTTTCGCTTTCATTGATAAATTCTTGTTTCCAATAACTACTTTTAAACCTCTATTCACTTTGTTACCGCATAAGTATTATATAATTTATAATATATATATTTTTTCAGATAATAAGCAATGGCAATACAACAAAACTTGGTCGCCCTCGGAATCTGCAGTATAAATCAATAATTCAAATAAAGAACATAAACAAATGAACGAGAAGATCAAAAGAAAATCAATACATGGAATCCAGAGACAAAATATTGTGAATGAAGATAGTTTTTTCTATGATTTTATTTTAAGGAGGCTTATGAAAAACACTTTTTTTAAATTCCAATACTTATGGACTTCACTATTTTGTTTTATATGTAATCTAATTGTGTATTTTTTTTAAAAATATGAACACAGTTAAGTTGCAACAATCAAACTTGATTGTAAAGAAACGAAATTGTATGTTTTTTTATTGTGAAATATTTTTTAACACTTTACACATGACACAGCTACAATGTTAAACCAACCTAGTCTAAAATAAATGTATTATTAGCCATTTTTTTTCTGCCTAAACAAATAGGTTCTTTCTAAATAATTGGATCATTTTTACGTGTTTTTGCAGGTTTTTACCACATTTTCCCCAAGTATAAAAGAGAGCCCTGTTTTATAATTCTTGTTGAAAATGGTAGACTTATTTTTAATCAACTCAAATTATTTTTATACTAAAATTACATTTTCTCACCGATTTAATTAATTTTGGACGAAAGATTACCAATTTTTCAAACTTTTCAACACAAAATCGAACATTCCTTTTTTTGTGATCATTTTTTTATTATTTTTGTTTAGATTTATGAATTCCGTTTTTTCTGATCAATCAAAAAGAATAATTACTTTTTATTTACTATATTAATTAGTAATTTTTAAGTAATGGATTGTAAAATAATTTTAACACTTTACACACGACACAGCAAAGCATTTAAAATACATACATTTTGAAAAAATATTTAAATTAAAGCTTTTGTTATCTTGAATATCTTTGATTTCAAAATATTTTCAATTGATTTTGTATGCTGTCTATAAATAATTTTTAAACACTTCACACGACACAGCCTTTAGGATGTAACATTTATAAAATATTCTACATACCTTTCACTACCTGCGGTATCCCAGATGCCAATGGAAAACACGCTATTCGCTGAGGTCACATGTTTTGAACCGAAAACAGCTCCTAGCGTCTGAAAAAAGGAGTCAAAAACCTCACATTGGAACAATAATTTTAAAACAAAATTGACTTTATTGCTTTCACAAAATCACACCTTTTTCTTTTGTTTTTTTTTTCTTTACAAAACAATAGAACATGTGATTATTTAAAAATTATAGAACACTTCAAATGTCAAAAATATTCAAATTTAATAAGTTGGAATATTAAATGCGGGTAGGTACTTGCACATTTTTTCTTTCGTGATTTCTCATTTGAATACAAAAAGTATGACAGCATGCGTCATATTATTTGATCAAACAAAGAAGTTAACATTTAAATGAAACGAAATTGTTTAAATTAACTGTTTTTATATGCATCACAAGCGAGTAATTTTTAAACTTTGATTTGTGTCATTAAAAGCAAAAAATGTATGATAATAATGGAATGAAATTGTTAATATACTGTGTAAAAATATAATTTCTTACGGTTTTGTATGGACATGTCGAAAAATCTGAATAAATATATCTCATGAAAATTGCCGTTTTTCCTACTCCTTGACTCCCCAGAAGGATAATTTTAAAATCAACCTGCGACATCATAAAAGTTTAAGTCGTAGGTATTTAAAACACATGACACTACCGAAAAAACGTGGTTTATCGACAATTTCGACACCATTTCAACGCGAAATACGCTCGGGGAATGTAAATCACATCATTGAGCGCTTTATTTATCAGAATTAATGTAAATAAAAGTTAGTTTCAGCCGATACGTTATCAAACACACAATGATACCCAATGAAACTGAGTCTATTTGTTTGTTATCTTCTGTGCTTGACTAAAAGTAAAAGTGACAGTTGTACATCGAATATTTAAAAGGTAGTAGGTAGAAATATTATACAAATCAAATTTCCCCAAAACCCGCTATAAAAGAAATAGTAAAATGCATAATCATTTTATTTAGTGTCAAAAATTCCTCATTTTCTTACAATTTGAGTAATTAAGAAAAAATATGCATGTTTACATAGTGACAATAATGATTAAAGAGACATGCTACGCTTTTAAATCGTGGCCTAGAATTATGACAGTCAAGATTTTTAAATATTTGTGTATGGCAATGTGTATATAATTTTTCAGTTTATTGATTTATTTTTATCTATGGGTAGGTACTTGAACGATCAGTGTCCAGCTACGTGAATCATGATATTATATTTACAATATCGGTTTTTAAATAAATGCGATAAAAGTCTTCCTCTTCATCTTATAATAAATAATTGATATGTTCTTGAATGGGGGTCATCCTCTTGGAAAGTGGAACACCAACTATTTATTCATCTTATTGGCGGTCTTCTTGCCAAGCGATGTCCCACAAATATATTGTAAGCAACCATGTGAGGAATTTTTGTATTAAATGTTGAAATCTTAGGGATAAAAAAAATCTTGAGCTCACACCCCAATGATATTTCATTATGCCTATTGTCATCATCATCTTCATCATCGGCTGTCCCTCGTGTCCGAGGAAGACTGTTCTTCACGGTTGTGGGTCTGCATGTGACTGGACCCACAAATTCTGGGGCATCTGGGGCAGGGGAAGGCGCTTGTAGTGGAGCCGTCATCGTCTCCCATTGGTCTCTCATTTCTCTTCCTCCTCTCTGCGACGTCGTCTCTGCGCTGTGCTTCAAAGTCTTGCGTGCCTTAATGTACTGTTGTTTTCCACCTAGTCCTGTCTTCTGCAGTCTTTTCCCAGCAATCACAGTCGATGCCAGTCTTTTGTAGGTTTCCTTTAAGGGAGTCCCTAAAGCGTTTCCTCTGACCACCGTGTGATTTTACTGCCCACTCACTTATTACAATTAAATCATTAAATAAAATTTCGTATCGGTTTAATCCACAAAATATTAAAAAAACATAAAAAAACAGGACATGTTTCGGAGGATACCTCCATCTTCGGGTGTAAAAATATAATAAAAACTAAACAATGAACGACTAATATAAAAACGTATTTAGTATTCGATATAATAATTCAAATTTAAATATTAACCTGGACATTTCGTTATAAGTACTAATAATTATTTTTGGATAAACACCCGGATATAATATTTTTCATAGATGAAATGAGGCATTCAAAGGAAAAGTGGACTAACCCACATGATGGCCAATATTGAGTTAACTATGGGAATGTGTCTTAAACATGTGTTTCTTCGATTCAAGAACGGAATAAACTTAGTTTCAAAAATATTCTTTAGATGGAAGTGTTTTTTTTGTTTTTGCATTTAAATATTTAAAAAATTGTTGGATGTAGGTGCCAAAATCAGCGGAGTGTCAGTAAGCTGTCTCTTGTATGCGGATGACGCTGTCCTACTTGCTGACAACGAGCATGAACTACAAGTCCTGGTGAATTGTATGTATGAGGTATGCATGCGAAATGATCTGATGATGAATGTTAATAAGTCCAAGGTAATGATTTTTGAAAAGGAAGAAAACACGACAGTCTGCAACATTAGCGTGAATGGTGAAAACTTGGAGCAAGTAGTTGAGTTTGTGTATTTGGGTAGTATGTTTACAAGAGATGGGAGAGTGGAGAGGGATATTGAAAGAAGGGTTGGGGCAGGCAACAAAGTGAATGGTGCACTTAAAGTTGTCATCGCAAACAAAAACCTACCCAAAAAAGCTAGAATGGCAGTGCACAATGGTGTTCTTCTACCGACCCTTATGTATGGAAGCGAAGCATGGAACTGGCAAAAGAAGGATGAAAGTAGAATAAATGCTGTAGAAATGAGATCTCTTAGACGAATGTGTGGATATTCTGTGTATGATAGAGTGTCGAATGAAAATATAAGAAGTGAATGCGGTGCGAATGATGGTGTCATGAACAAAATAATGAAAGGATCATTAAGATGGTTTGGACATATGGAAAGAATGAATGAAGAAAGAATGGTAAAAAAATTATATGTTAATGATGTAAATGGTACCAGAAATAGAGGAAGACCAAGGAAAACGTGGCACGATCAAATAAATCAAATATTGAATGTCGGCCATGTGAGGAGTCAGAGAAATCGACGCGCGTGCATGACACGATGTATGAATGTTGAGGAAGCGAGAGAAATATGTCAGGAAAGAAAGGTGTGGCAGTCCATTCTTTCTGCCTACCCCTTCGGGGAGACGGCGTGATGGTTAGTTAGTTAGTTAGTTAGTTATATTTAAAAATATTCTCAATGCAAAAGTGGACCATAATGGTCAGTCCAAAGTATTAGTGCCGAAAAGGAAGTTCATGTATATTGTGTCCAATTCTGATTATGTGGTGAATGACATTGACTACACATTTTTAATGAGTGGTCATTCCTATTTACCATGTGATCAGGTTTAATTGAAAAACAAAAATGATTTTTCATAGATATTTACAATCCGGAACACTGGATTCAAGTAATCAGTAATCAGCCAGGAAAAGTAATCAATTTAAAATAATCTCAATGGAAAGGGATAAATTTTATTTAACAATTAAATTGGAGAGTATCATAGTAAATAGAAAGGTCTCACTTGATGGATCCAAAGTAGAGTGGTTGAAAATACAGTGGTTGAGGTATACAAAAACCGAACCATTTAAAATATATTTTAAATACTCAAACAACATTGAAGTGATTTTTTGCATAGTGGATATTTCAAAAAGATTGTCAGTCTCAATCACTACTCTAAATGCATTGTATCCACAAGGAAATACTATCACAGCGATGAAGAAGAAGGATTTAATTTCCTTCTTGACTTCGTACCGCCAATTTTCCACCATTTTTATAACAATTTGAAGACCAATAATATTCAGGCAGATGTAATAGACGTGTCTGATTCCGAAAGGGATTAAAATTATAGATATATTTTCTATTTACCTTAAATCTCATTTCACTTTTCTTCTATTCTAATAAAAAAATGGACCTAACATAATAACACTTCAACGCAATGGTGGACCAAGCCACCAAAAAAGGGGTATTTATTAATTTTTTGACCAAAAACGGATCTACATTAAAATAAACTTATCTTTTTTACCAAGAATCCTTCTTTGCAATTAGTATTTGTTGTAAAATTTACGTAACCCAAAGAGATGAAATTTGATAATTTCTAAAATGCGCCATTACTCAAATCTATGGTAGATGGGGTTAGTCCACTTTTGCTTTGACCGCCTCAAATAGAACGTTATTTTTTCTTTCCCGGAGAATGTAGTTGTGGTTTAATGGGTAATGAGATTAGCTGAATGGAATTTTTACCTTGTCACACTAAACACAATACCGGGAATCACTCGAGCTATCCCCATGTAATACATATATGTGTAATTGTGTGTACAGTGCAATAAAACAGCACATCCATACATATTCGCTGGACACTCGTCTGTCCGGTGGGTAAATGTTACCCCACCAGTTTGTATCGGGGTATCTAAACCCCTATAGTGCGGCTGCAACTAGTACAACTAATGTGTAAAGGCAACAAGCCGTAACTTAAGTTGCGGCTGTTTGGCGTAACACGGCTCAAAGCATTCTTATAACTGGCCTCTATCATATACAATCACAGATTTTTCTCTATCTCTTTCCTTTACTGAGATATTCACTATCTCAATAGCCGCAAAATTGTAAATTTGATACATGTTTTGGCAAAAAGCATCATTTTAAGTTGCTGCTTTTTACCACGGCACAGACAAAACTTGCGGCCTTTTGCTGCGACACAATATGTATCCTGGAAAATGCCAGCAACTTAAATTGCGGCCCATTACCAAATTATTTGTGCGACGGTCTAGCTAATATGTGGCGGCAAAACACATTTTCTTTAATAATATGAAGGTTACTATACTTTTATGGCAAAAACACGTCTTAATCATTTCTAAGAACTGTATTCTTACTTTTAAAACTAAGTATGCATAATAAAACTTATTTTAAATGATAAAATATAGCAAAAAACAAAATAAAACTATAAACCCGTTTATCTCAAAACTACTATTTTTAACTTGCGGCTATTTGCCTTTGCACATTAGTCCAGTTTTTTTTTTAGGTTTGGTTTTTAAACTGGCAACATTATTTCTACAGACGGTCAATTTAATAGTTAATAGTTGATTTGTAGTTAATACGTTTTGCCATTTTACACTGAATGACGCCAGAACAGCGCTTGCAAATTGTGCAAATTTATTTTGAAAATCATGGTTCGGTTCGCTGACATAATCGTCCATCCGAGCAAGTTATTCGGAAGACCATGGATCGTTTTCGCACCACGTACATTCTAGTGGATAATACGCATCCACAAAGACAACAATTGTCGAAAATTGGATTTCACGATTGCGCTTCATTGGAGCTAGCCGTGGCGCTCATATGCCCGAAATCATATTTAAACAATAATGGCATAAAATTATCGATTAATTAAAGCCAATATCGTAGTTCCTTTGTTCTACTATACTTTCTAACCGATCGCGAAAATCAGATGCAGCGTTCACATTTAGATTTTTAGATTTAAAACACGTCTTAATGCGCTCTTGAGGCGATTACATCACAAAAACGGCGCTTTAAAAGTTTGTATATTATTATTATTATATAGACATTAACATTATTTTAATGTGTTTTTTTTTTCATTTTGAATATGTATTGTATACCTTTAAAAAAACGCCCTTTATAAAATATTCATTCATCTGATTTTCATTTACATCAACAATTAACTAACTAACTAACTAACCATCACGCCGTCTCCCCGAAGGGGTAGGCAGAAAGAATGGACTGCTACATTTTTCTTTCCTGACATATTTCTCTAGATTCCTCAACATTCATACATCGTGTCATGCACGCGCGTCGATTACTCTGACTCTTCACATGGCCGACATTCAATATTTGATTTATTTGATCGTGTCACGTTTTCCGCGGTCTTCTTCTATTTCTGGTTCCATTTACATCGTTAACATATAATTTTTTTACCATTCTTTCTTCATTCATTCTTTCCATATGTCCAAACCATCTTAACTTTCATAATTTAATTACGAGTCTTACATGTATCCGGTTCATTGCGTTACATCGGTCCGTATGGCGGAAAGGAGCTTGTAATGTAATATTGCCGCTTTGAATTGATAACTGGGCAGTAGCTTTCGGCCCGACGCTTCTCAAACTGTTCGCACGTTAACCTCAAACAGAAAAATCCGGTTTACCTAGTCGCTATGTGAACCACAGTGAATGAATCAATATTTTTGTCATTTTTAGTGTCAGTGAGGCAGTGTTCATAAAAAAATATACTACAAATTCTGGAAATAGACGCCTACATATTTAGGATGCTTCTGAGATTTATTATTTCTTAGTTGTCGAAAATCTATTTCACCACCACCCATTTGTCACAAATTTTAGCAATGTAGGTAACTATAAAATAATGTTTTTTTTTTAAAATAAAAACTTCCTTTTTAACCGTTTGAGTGCTGAGCTGTGCTGGGCATTTTTTCATAATATGTACTACACGTAATACGTTTGTACTGTTTTGCTGTTAAAATTATATTAGTTTTATCGTTTTCATAAAGAATTTTGACAGGTGTAAAAATAATTTTTTCATTTGTTCCAATGACAATTTGAATAATTTCTTCAATATTATTTTTAAGTTCTTGCTGGTTAAGTGCCTAATTACAGCTAATTTAAAAAACGGTGGATACGTGTAACATAAATTAAATAAACACAAAAGTCCGGATCGTCCATGTCAACATGTGCAACATCGAAAAAAACATTATTACATTACATTATGTGCTAAATTAAAAAAACGGTGGATTCGCGGAACATAAATTAAATAGACAATATGTGCACCATCTAAAAAGAACATTTTGTGTTAAATTATTTTTATTTTGCTATTTTATTTTATATCATTGTATTTTATATTATTTGTTTATTAAATTTATTTTGTGGGTGTTGGACGATCGAAGTGTGCGCGGGAGATGCCTATTGGTGGCGATGAGGTTCGCAACCCATCACACCGCGTCTCCCGCGGGGCAAAAAGAGAAGGATGGAGTGCCGAATCGGCTTAAGTGTGACAGTCTATGATAGCGTGATGGTTAGTTAGTTAGTTAGTTAGGTAACTATAATACAATTACTAACTAACTAACTAACCATCATGCCATCTCTCTGAAGGGGTATTCACAAATAATGGACTGCCACACTTTTCTTTCCAGAGATATTTCTATCGTTTCCTCAACATTCATACATTGTGTCATGCACGCGAGTCGTCAACATTTGTTAATGCCTTAGAAGAGCGAACCATGTCATTCCATGTTAAATATAATAAAACTCCCAGAAGACAGATGTTTTCATTCATATTGATTATTTAATATGGAGTTTTAGATCATTGTTCAAGAAACAATAAATGTCTTCTATGTTCGCCATTCTTTGTGTTGTAGATGTTTTTTATTTTTATTTTCATTTTTTGTATACTTTGTATACAAGACTAACATTTAAAAAAGTTTAAATTGAATATCAGACATGTTTCGGACAACCAGGTCCTTCCTCAGTGATATTATAAAGATATTTAAAATATTATCATATAAAATTGTTAACAAATATGATCAGTTTTGACAGATGTTAACATCTGTCAAAACTAATCATATTTGTTAAGACTTTTATAATACTTTAAATATCTTTATAATATCACTGAAGATGGACCTGGTTGTCCGAAACATGTCTGATATTTTATTTAAACTTTTTTAAATGTTAGTGTTGTATACAAAGTGTACAAAAAATCAAAATAAAAATACAATAATAAATGTATTGTTGAAGATGAAATAGAGGAAGCCAGAGGAATTCGTGGTATGATCAAATAAATCAAATATTGAATGTCGGCCACGTGAGGAGCCAGATAAATCGTCGCGCGTGCATGACACGATGTATAAATGTTGAGGAAGCGAGAGAAATATGTCAGGAAAGAAAAGTGTGGCAGTCCATTCTTTCTGCCTACCCCTTCGGGGAGACGGCGTGTTGGTTCGTTAGTTTATAAATTATCCAATTTATTATTATAACTAACTAACTAACTAACCATCACGAGGGGTAGGCAGAAAGAATGGAACGCCACACTGTTCTGTCCTGACATACTTCTCTCGATTCCTCTACATTCATACATCTTGTCATGCACGCACGTCGATTTCTCCGACTCCTCACGTGTCCGAAATTCAATATTTGATTGATTTGATCGTGCCACGTTTTCCTCGGCCTTCCTTATTTCTAGCTCCGTTCACGCCGTTTACATATACCTTCTTTACCATTCTGTCTTCACTCATTCTTTCCATGTGTCCAAACCATCTTAATGACCCTTTCCTTATTTTGTTCATAACACTTTCATTCGCACCACATTCACTTCTTATACTTGCATTTGTCACTCTATCATATACAGATTTGCCACACATTCGTCTTAGAGATCTCATTTCTACTGCATTTATTCTACTTTCATCCTTCTTTTGCCAGTTCCATGCTTCACTTCCATACATTAGTTATGTATTGTAATTCATATTAATTATACCTGTATGTATAAATAATTGAAGGCAGATTTCCAAAGCGAAATTTCAGTAAAAATTATGACATGTTTTAAAGCAAAGAACGTTTGAGAACCTCTGGAATCCGCCTTTTTTCATTCGTCAATTGATTCCGTGTCAACTGATCCGGCTGTATGGAAGGGACGCTTCGTCTTATCAGAGGTCTTTACTCTTCATCAGTTCGTCTCCAAGTTTCGCCGGAGACGGTCGTGCTATTAGGAAATCAGTTAACAAGGTAAGCGATCGATTCATTTTCTAAAAACTTTTATTATTATTATGTTTTACTTATGGAAGTGAAAAATGGAACAGGCATAAGAAGATTGCAAGTTAAATAATTGCAGTACAAATGAGATCTCTTATACGAATGTGTATAAATCTGTATATGATAGAGTGTCAAATAAAAATATAAGAAGTGAATGCGGTGCGAATGAAAGTGTTATGAACAAAATACTGAAAGGAACATTAACATGGTTTGTAGACATAGAAAGAACGAATGAGGACAGAATGGTGAAGAAAGTATATGCTTAGACTTGGACTTGGATCTTCCGGCTTACAGAGGTTCAGCTCATGTGGCTATTCCTCTAACGTCTGATGGGAACATTGTTGGAAGGTGATTTGGCGGGTTGTTGGTTTATGCGGGGGCATGATTTGTGTGGCCCGGAGTGTTCCCCTGAAGGAGGATCGATTTTGGGCTCTTGTGGCGGCTGAAGGTGTTCGCGTCGGAATTTGAGAGGTCTTTTATTGTGGGGTTAGGATGTGAAGGGAGTCCTTTGTAAAAACGTTCGGCAAGTTTCAGAATGAATTCATCTTTCAGCAAACGATGTAAATGGAACTAGAAATAGCGGAAGACCGAGGAAAACGAGCCATGATCAAATCAATAAAATATTAAACGTCGGTCACGTAGAGTCGGAGAAATCGACGTGGGTGCATGACACGATGTATGAATGTAGAGGAAGCGAGAGAATTATGCCAGGATAGAAACGTGTGGAGGTTAAATCTTTCTGCCTATACCTCCGGGGAGACGGCGTGATGGTTAGTTAGTTAGTTAGGTTTATGTCAAGATAAATGATTAGTATAAAATCTACCTCTTATTTTTACATAAAATTATCGAAGTTTATTTTTATTATTAAATTTCTTGTATGAATAATTGTCCCTTCTAATCACTTTTTTTCCCCACCTTTGTTAAATTGGTTTTTAAAATTGTAAACAGATTTCGCATACTTAATTTTTACTATGACTAACCACACTAATGAGTTTTTTTGCCCTATAAATAGTTAGTCTTTTCATTTGTCATTTTAATTTATTGTAACACCTGATGATGCCAACATCGGTTGGCGAAACAGCTGTCGCGACACTCGGTAAATAAAAATAAATTATTACAGGGTTTTTAAAATTTTAACAGTCATATTAAATTACACGCAAATCGCAGCCTGACATTAAAAGGTTGACGAGCAATAGAAGAGTAATGACGTCACGGGATATTTATCACTTGAGAGTGTATGTTCTGGTCTTGCGCGGTTCTAAATGGTTCCTCGACTGTTCCAATCCCAGTCCAGTCACGAATGTTCTAGATCCAAGAGATTCGTCTTTTCCTCACACCTCGACGACGCTCTATTTTGCCCTTAATGATCAAATGCAGTAGCTCGTACTTGTCTCCTCTAAGCACATGCCCCAGGTAGGACACCTTCCGGACCTTGATATCAGTCAGCAATTGTCTATCTATTCTTGCTCTTTTAGCACAACAATATTGCTAACCATATCGGTAGTAGAATTCTAGAATTGCGTAGAATTCTACGATGTATCCACATCTCGAATGCCTCTAGCCTGTTCATAGTGCTGATTTTGAGGGTCCATGACTCCTCTCCGTACAAAAGCACTGACCAAACATAACCTTAACCATTCTTCGCCGAAGCTTCAAATTAGCACTAATGATTTGTGATCACAAGTTTATGTTGTCATCGCAAACAAAAGCCTATCCAAAAGGCTGAAATGTTAGTGCACAATGATATTCTTGTACCGACCCTTATGTATGGTAGCGAAGCATGGAACTGGAAAAAGAAGGATGCAGGTAAAATAAATATGTTTATTTTATCAATAGACATTACAAAATTAAGGTTTAAGGTATCTATTGAGAACAGGTAAAATAATATATTGTATATAGTATACTACCAGGAACGCATGAGAGATGGTTCGACATTAGCAAGACAAGATACTCTACAAAATCAAGAAATGAAATCTCTTAGACGAATGTACGGAAAATCTGTGTATGATAGAGTGTCGAATGAAAATATAATAAGTGAAAGTGGTGTGAATGAAAGTGTTTTGAACAAAATAATGAAATGAACAATAAGATCGTTTGGACACATGAAACAATTTAATAAAGAGAGAATGGTAAATAAAGTGTATGTTAACGATGTAAATGGTACTAGAAATAGAGAAAGCTCGAGATAAACGTGGCACGAGGAGTCGGAGAAATCGACTTGCGTGCATGACATGAATGTTGAGGAAGAGAGAGAAGAACTAACTAACTAACTATCACGCCGTTTTCCCGGAGGGGTAGGCAGAAATAATGAATTGCCACACTGTTCTGTCCTGACATACTTCTCTCGCTTTCTCTACATTCATACATCTTGCCATGCATGCACGTCGATTTTTCCGACTCCTCACGTGACCGACATTTAATATTTGATTGATTTGATTGTGCCACGTTTTCCTCGGCCTTCCCCCATTTCTAGCTCCGTTCACGCCGATTACATATACCTTCTTCACCATTCTGTCTTCACTCATTCTTTCCATGCGTCCCAACCATCTTAATGACAACTTTAAGGGCACCATTTACTCTGTTGTCTGCCCCAACCCTTCTTTCAATATACTTCTCCACTCTCCTATCTTTTGTAAACATACTTACTAAATAAACAAATTCATCCACTTGTTCCAGATTTTCACCGTTTACACTAATGTTGCAGACTGTCATGCTTCCTTCTTTTTCAAAAATCATTACCTTGGACTTATTCACATTCATCATTAAATCGTATCGCTTGCATACCTCATACATACTAGACACCAGGACTTGTAGTTCATGCACGTTGTCTGCAAGTAGCACAGCGTCGTCCGTATACAACATATAGCTTACTGACACACTGTTCGTTTTTGCACATGCTTCCAACCCTTTCAGCTCTGAGAGAGAAGTATGTCAAGAAATAACGATTTGACGGTTTATTCTTTCTGTCAACTCTTTAAGTGATATTGTGTAATGGTTAGTTAGTTATCTATTAAGCTAAATTGGATATTGAATTATTTTGATTATAATCGGAAAATTTCTACACGTAATTATAATCTTTTGAAATTGAATATTGCAATTTGTCAACTCGGCTTTTATTTGTTTACGTATTATATACGGGCACGTGTCGAGAAATCACATATTATCTTGTAAAATAGTCTGAACTAGCTATTGGGCAATTTCTTATAAATATCGTATTTGAACGAAGGCAAGAGCTATGACTGCCACTCCGAAGATCCCAGGTTCGATTCCCACAGCAGTGTGATTATTACGCTCTCTTGGTCTGGTGTAGAACTCTTCTTCTTCTTCTTTTAGACCTTTGGTTTGGTCTGTTCCTGTAATCAGGTTGGCCTCTCTTGGGAGGTCGACTCTCAGCTATCCCTCCATCTCTTTGGTGGTCTTCAGGGAGGACGGTAGCCGGCAGGAATCTGATGCGCCACAGGGTGTAGGATTCTGGTGAGATTTATCCCCTGCACGTGCGCATTCCAGTATCATCTGCATCATTCCTTGGATTGAAACTAGAGAAGCGACTCGGAAATACACATATGATTCCAAACAGTGGTATTTTAGTTAGTACTTTTTCTCTATGGCTCTACAGTCCTGGGTGGATCTTGGCCGCCTCCAAAAAGTTCTTCCAGCAAACCTTATCCTGAGCCTTGCACTTCCACTCCTCAGGTCTGACTCCCAACAATCGTGGGTCATTCAGCAAGGTGTCTAACCAACAAAGCTGCAGTCTTCGCACGCTGCATCTTCCCTCTGGTCTTTTAAATCCGTGCGGGTGTTGACAGCTAGTTCATAGTTTGTACAACCCAAGGGTATACCGGCGTCACCATATATAATAGTATCCTCGTGGATTCTGCTAATAATTTTGTCTTCGCTCAATATTCAAGAGAGCCTCTAACAGCGTCAAATGTCATTCACTGGACAATGGCATGTGAAAGGTCTATCAGAGAACAAGTCGCTAGATGTAAATGGCTGTGGATCGGTCACACTCTGACACGGAAGCTAGCCTGCATTGCTCAGGGGGCATTAGACTGGTCCCCTGGAATCGATGCAGACCTAGAGCCACCTGGAGAAGAACCCTGTAGGATGAGGTTAAGGCGGTAGGACTCACTTGGATTGATGTTAGGCATTAGGCGTGCGTCGGGTTAAATAGAATCCTTGAAGCCCTATGCACCACGGAGGTGTAACAGGACAACAAGAAGATAATGAAGAACAATCCATACTCTATATTTCTTCTTGGACATTGTTTCAAACAAATTAAAGATTGAAACCTCTACCAGTAGAGTTAATGTGGTACATAACACGTTCTACCAGAAGCAATGGTCTCATATTAAGAATGCACAATACTCCAAATAAACAAGAGTTGCTACATTGATTTGAAAGTTGCGAAGTTTGTTTGCCTTTTAAGAGTTGCTACATTGATTTGAAAGATGTCGTCCGATAACTGAACTATTGTGGTTTATTAAAAATTGTGTACATAAACGAAATTTTTTAAATTTTTATTTAAATGCTTAAAAACAGAAAATTAAAATATCTCGCTAATGTGACATGTTGATAATTAACAATTAAATCTCGTTTTCATCAGTGAAAACAACTAATATGATAATTAGGTAATTGTAAGATAACAGAAGAATAGGTCATAACTAGAGATATCTCTATTGGGTATCTATCTGTCGTTCTTTGGATGTTTTTATTATTATTTTATAACAAGGAACACAGAAGTTCCCACCACATACCCGAGGCTGTTATAAGGCGTAGCGGCGCCCTTTCGCCAGCCTCAGTCAGATGGACAAATTTTAAAAGTTAGGTCACAACCGAAATATACTTTACTTATTCAAATTTAAATAGTATCTTTCGATAGATTTATTTTTGTATAAAATATAGAACATAGAGAATTTCCACGGCTTTCCCAAAGCTGTTATAGGCAACTAATATGATAATTAGGTAATCGTTAGATAACAGAAGAATAGGTGTTATAGGCAAACGGCACTTTTAGTCAGCTTCGCTCATTCCCTAGGCCCGTCACTCGTCCATGCGGGACCTTCGTTAGATAAAAGATGTATAAAAAAATCCAAGTAATAAGTCCAAGGTAATGATTTTTGAAAAGGAAGAAACCATGACAGTCTGCAACATTAGCGTGAATGGTGAAAACTTGGAGCAATTAGTCGAGTTTGTGTATTTAGGTAGTATGTTTACAAGAGAGAGTGGAGAGGGATATTGAAAGAAGGGTTGGGGCAGGCAACAAAGTGAATGGTGCACTTAAAGTTGTCATCGCAAACAAAAACCTATCCAAAAAAGCTAGAATGGCAGTGCACAATGGTGTTCTTCTACCGACCCTTATGTATGGAAGCGAAGCATGGGACTGGCAAAAGAAGGATGAAAGTAGAATAAATGCAGTAGAAATGAGATCTCTTAGACGAATGTGCGGATATTCTGTGTATGATAGAGTGTCGAATGAAAATATAAGAAGTGAATGCGGTGCGAATGATGTGTCATGAACAAAATAATGAAAGGATCATTAAGATGGTTTGGACATATGGAAAGAATGAATGAAGAAAGAATGGTAAAAAAATTATATGTTAATGATGTAAATGGTACTAGAAATAGAGGAAGACCAAGGAAAACGTGGCACGATCAAATAAATCAAATATTGAATGTCGGCCATGTGTGGAGTCAGAGAAATCGACGCGCGTGCATGACGCGATGTATGAATGTTGAGGAATCGAGAGAAATATGTCAGGAAAGAAAGGTGTGGCAGTCCATTCTTTCTGCCTACCCCTTCGGGGAGACGGCGTGATGGTTAGTTAGTTAGTTTTTTTTAAAAAAATCAAGAGGGACCAAGCCACATTTAATCTACTGGTTTTTTCCTCTATGTCCCGCTATACATGCAGATTACCTACTGTCGGTAGAGCATGATACTCTTGTGTAAACAAAAGGTCGTTTGAACCCAATTACAATATACAATTTGTTTTAAGCTATTATATTGATTCTCATGACATGCGATAGGTAGCTTATCTATCGCCATTTTATTGTCACGTAAATTCTACACAAGACTTTGGTAAATTTTTCTTTGGTCGGCGGTATCAGGTTGTTTCAAGGATATAATATGGAAAAACAAGTATATGAGAACTGACAGTAAGGTCGGAATATATAAAACCTGTGTAAGACCTATACTGACATATAGCATTGAGACCAGAGCGGATACCAAAAGAACGAAGGCTAAAGTATGCGTGGCAGAGATGAGGACGCTGAGGATGATAGCGGGAAGGACTTTTCGAGATAGGGTGAGGAACACGGCCATCCGCGAGATCTGCAAGGTGGAGGATGTCGTGAGATGGGGCAGACAACGCAGAAGATACTGGAATGGGCACGTGCAGAGGATGGATCCCACCAGAATCCCACACGCTATGGCGCATTAGATTCCTGCCGGCTGCCGTCCCCCGGAAGATATGGAGAGATAGTTGGGAGTCAACCTCCCAAGAGAGGCCAGCCTGATTTCAGGAATAGACCAAAGGTCTACAAGGAGAAGAAGAAGAAGAAGAATAGGGAGGGTAAAATAGGAAGTTTATACTATATATATTTAAGAGAAGAAAAATAATGCAATTGAACTAAGGAAGAGGAGGACGAGGTCCGGCATTGCGGATCAGTCTCCCCTCCTCCCAGCAAGATAATCAGCACCCCCTCAAAGGGGCAAGTGACTTCACAAAACGGCAGTAACACAGTTGTAAACATTATGTCGTTTGAACCCAATTACAATATACAATTTGTTTTAAGCTATTATATTGATTCTCATGACATGCGATAGGTAGCTTATCTATCCCCATTTTATTGTCACGTGAATTCTACACAAGACTTTAGTCGATGTGACAAACACACTGCCATCGTCAGGAATCGAACCCTTACCATTCTGTATCGAAGGTCGTCAGTTGAATTGTCAATCGTGGTCGTTGCCGATGGGTATCGACTTGTATTCTAAATTATAAAATGAATCATTCTTATTTTTAAATTTGTTCTAGACCCTCTGATTGGCTCGAAGTGAACCAATCATGAAACCTCTGAGCTGTCTTCTGGTGCTGGCGCTCGCGCTGTGCCTAGTCCAGGCAAGGCCGAAGCGATTCAAGTACTCCAAGGAACAGGACTCTTCTGATGAGGATTCGGAGGAGAACGACGCCGTGACGAAGGCCAGGTTCGCCAAGGCGACCTGCGGCTATGCCGTGAGTTTTGTTAAATTTGATTGTTCAAGAAAAAAAATATATATATCAGATGTCGGAAAGTCAAAAGTGTTAGTTTTTGAAAGAGAAGAGCAAATGACAGTTTGTAATATAAGTGTGAACGAAGAGAAATTGGAACAGGTGAGCGAATTTGTGTATTGAGGTAGCATGTTCACAGCGGATGGCCGAATGGACAGTGATGTTGAAAGAAGGGTTGGTGCGGGTAATAAAGCGAATGGAGCTTTAAAAATAGTTATTAGAAACAACAATTAATCAATGAAAGCGAAAATGGCCGTTCGCAATGGAGTTCTGGTCCCAACCCTTATGTATGGAAGCGAATCATGGAACTGGCAGGAGAAAGATGAGAGCAGAAGAAATGCGGTAGAGGTGAGATCTCTTAGACGAATGTGAATGGTCGTCATTTGTAATTAATTAAACAAATTAAAACATCATATAAAGAAACATCATATCATCACTGACGTATGTGTGGTAGAACGATATACGACAGAATCTCAAATGCTGATATTAGCAAGGAATGTAGAGCGAAATAGTGTATTATGAACAAAATTATGAAAGGATCGCTGCGTTGGATCGGACATATGGAGCGCATGGGTGAAGAAATAATGGTTAAAAAAAGTATACGTTAACGATGTAAATGGAGTACGGAGTCGAGGTAGACCGAGGATAACGAGGATAAAAATTAATCAAATTTTAAAGGTTGGTCATGTTAGAAGCCGGAAGAATCGACGTGCGTGTATGACTCAAACAAACAATCAAACCATCTCGCCGTTTCCCCGCAGGGGTAGGTAGAGAGAATGGACCGCCACACTACTCTATCCTGGCAAACCTCTCTAGCTTCCTCCACATTCATACAACGAGTCATACACGCACGTCGATTCCTCCGACTTCTAACATGACCAACCTTTAAAATTTGATTAATTTGGTCATGCCATGTTTTCCTCGGTCTGCCTCGACTCGTACCCCATTTACATCATTAACGTATACTTTCTTAACCATTCTTTCTCCATCCATGCGTTCCATATGTCCGAACCAACGCAGCGATCCTTTCATAATTTTGTTCATAATACCTTCTTTCGCTCTACATTCCTTTCTTATATCAGCATTTTAGATTCTGTCGTATATCGTTCTACCACACATACGTTTTACTCGCTGTATGAATGTGGAGGAAGCTAGAGAGGTTTTTCAGGATCAGTGGCGTGCCTAGGGTCAACCAGTAAGGCAAACCCGTCCGACTTTTTTGTGTTATAATATTAGTAGAGGGTCACGATAATGTATTTTGACACATCGAATAATAACATACTTCAGAGTGATAAAGCCCAGCTTTAAATCCATACAAAAAAATGTAGATATCTTCTGGTATATATGCACCTAGCTACATGATTACAAGCCAAAAATACATAAGTGCGACAAAGACCCTTTTACATTTTGCAAGTCCAATACGAAGCCCATCGAAAAAAGTGAAACAAAACATGTGGATGTAGGCGATTTCGTGGGTATCTCACCTACGGTACGTAAAATACGGCGCGTATGAGTGGAACAAAACATACACTTAGATCATTAATGTGCATGTCAGGGGTATTATTTTATTCGCAGACAGCTCAAACGCGCAAAACACATCGTTTTATTATGTATTTTTTAAGGCATGCCCGGCTTTTCGGCTTGTATGGAAGTACCGCCACTGGTCAGGATAGAGTAGTGTGGCGGTCCATTTTTTCTGCCTACCCCTGCGGAGAAACGGCGGGATGGTTTGTTTGTTTAGATCAGTGTTTCAAAAATACTACAGGGTTCCTCATGCATCAATATTGAGTTGAATCAAACCAGGTTGATGAACGTCTTTCTCCAGTATTTTTCGTATTTTGTAAACATGTTTTCCTATCTTTGAATATACGGATTAAAATAAACATGAACTATTGCACACAAATAACCAATTCGTTGACACAGCAGGTCTGACTTTATTTAATTAGTAGTCACTTGATAGCTTCACGTTCTTAGGGGTCGGGCCTCGGGTCAGAGTAGGAGATAAGCGTGTTAATACATTTCTTATAGACGCGTTCTGTATCTAATACAATGTAGATCTAACACACAATAACTAATTCCCACAAAAGAAATTGATAGTAAAGCAAAGTGTTATGTATAGGGTCTTTCAATAGGGACGCTCCATTTTTACTGGTGAAAACTTGGAGCAAGTAGTTGAGTTTGTGTATTTAGGTAGTATGTTTACAGTGGAGAGGGATATTGAAAGAAGGGTTGGGGCAGGCAACAAAGTGAATGGTGCACTTAAAGTTGTCATCGCAAACAAAAACCTATCCAAAAAAGCTAGAATGGCAGTGCACAATGGTGTTCTTCTACCGACCCTTATGTATGGAAGCGAAGCATGGAACTGGCAAAAGAAGGATGAAAGTAGAATAAATGCAGTAGAAATGAGATCTCTTAGACGAATGTGTGGATATTCTGTGTATGATAGAGTGTCGAATGAAAATATAAGAAGTGAATGCGGTGCGAATGATGGTGTCATGAACAAAATAATGAAAGGATCATTAAGATGGTTTGGACATATGGAAAGAATGAATGAAGAAAGAATGGTAAAAAAATTATATGTTAATGATGTAAATGGAACCAGAAATAGAGGAAGACCGAGGAAAACGTGGCACGATCAAATAAATCAAATATTGAATGTCGGCCATGTGAGGAGTCAGAGAAATCGACGCGCGTGCATGACACGATGTATGAATGTTGAGGAAGCGAGAGAAATATGTCAGGAAAGAAAGGTGTGGCAGTCCATTCTTTCTGCCTACTCCTTCGGGGAGACGGCGTGATGGTTAGTTAGTTAGTTATGTCCATCGAGACGTGCGCTGTGTGCCACGTAGCGCCGTCCTGTTGAAACCGTATGTTGTCGGTATCCATATCATCCAGTTTAAGCCACAAGAGTCTCAAATTTATGCATTAAACGACGTATGGTAGACTCTGCAGGACGGCCATGAATGACATGATAAATTTTAACAATTTCAACGCGTTGTTGAAGCGTGTAGCGTTCCATGGTGAAATGTCAAGACAAAATAATTATTCTTGCCAAATTTGACAATTGAATTTATAAAACGTGCATCAGGCTCATAATGACAAACGGATTCGAAGCAAGATCAGACACTTACAGAACCAAACATCTCTTAAGAGTAGCAGAAATGAGAACATTGCGACCTATTGTGGGGAGAACCCTTAGAGTAAGGATACCCAACGAAGAAATTCGCTAATTCTGCAAAATTGAAGACACAGTGAGATGGAGTAGGCAGAGAAGACGATTCTGGAGGGACCACATCGAGAGAATGGATCCAGCAAGAATTTCTAAAATTGTGATGCACGAGACTCCAGACGGCCGTCGATCCAGGACGATCACCAAAGAGATGGAGAGAGGAAAGAAATTTGATAACCTGCATAAACAGATCGCAAGATCTACAATCAGAAGAAGAAGAAGAAGAAATTGACAGCAATCGCTTTACGAAAGTTGCCGCTATACGCTGTCAAAGTTCGAGCATCCCTTTTAAAAAAAACGCTTTGACCACCAGGATACCTCACCTGCAATGAAGCCACAGCGGTCATTTAGCCGAAATTATATTATTAATATTATGTCATTAAATGTACTTTAATACTAAAATAAAATTGTGGCAATATCACTTAGGCAAATTGTTTTATTTAACTTCAAAATTCAAGCGCTCTTAATGAAAAGCCCTAAAAATGTAATGCTTTAAAAAATTAAATCAATCGACTTTATTCCATCATAATTTTATGTCGAGACGTCACAAATATATTAAACTCTTATCTCTGAAACAGAATAAAGTATTTCACTATCAAATAATGTCGATAAAGTTATGTTCTGACGAGATTATGATAATTTATTAGGTTGACACTGTAAATATATTAATTGTTATTCGTTGTGGGAGATAAGGCACAACATTGACCTTAGCGTATGACTCGAAATACTTAAAAGAAAATAAATATTTAAATGAGAGTACTTGAGATAAAACGTAAAAAAAAATAGGCTACATATCTATGTATAATGTACTAACTAACTAATCTTCACGCCGTTTATCTGAATTGATAGGTAGAAAGGATGGACAGCGACACTCTTCTTTCCTGATAAATCTTCTACTTCTTCTCATTTCTTTTGGGAATGCTTAGGCCAATTTTCTTCAGCTTCGAAGAGATGGGCATCTCATAACCCATTTCTTTAGATTACTCAGATGATATTTCGAGAACTCGGCCGTGCTAGAGGGTGCTATGCTTTTTGTCCCTGATAGATATCTCCGACAGCGACAGCATAGATTGTTTTACCTACTGGCCGCCAGAACCAACCTGCCTCTGGTGACACCGGTGGGAAGAGCAATTAGTCTGCTGAACGCGGTCTCCTCGGAGATCGACGTCTTTTATATTAGTGAAAGTACGTTCAGAAGGTAAATACTGTTAATTCTGGAGAGTATTCTGTCTTCCTAATATCGAACCATATTTCATGCGTTTCTGGTAGTATACTATACACAACATATTATTTTACCTGTTCTCAATAGATGCCTTAAAAAATAATTTTGTATTGTCTGTTTTCATCAACGAAGTAAACTGATTTTATTTTATTTTATTACCAGCTCGGAGGCTATTGCTCCCTCACATGTTTTTTTTATTACTTGAAGTGTCACTGTTTTTCATAATTTGATTTTTAATTATTCAATATTCAATTAGCGCTGAGAAGTAGTGGTAGTAGTATTTTGTAAGTGTGCCTGACTTGTAGTTCCATGGGTCGTTCCTATCTAATAAGGCGTTTACAGGACTTATGACCTGTCATTGGTTGAGTTAAGCGATCGCTTTATGTTAACAACATTCCCCATTCCGCCCTTCTTACGACCACCACGTCTGTCAAATTTTTGAAAGATGTATATATGCTACTTTGTTGAGAAATACTTCACATTTTTTAGTTCAATCTACACCAGCGCCATCTATTAAGATTAGATGTAAGTATTAAGCGAAAAATCTTTATTAATGCAATGTGAAAGGTTATGCAATTATCATACATTGCTAGATAACGCCTGGAGATGGCTCTCCAATTTTTGTTTTTATTAATATTTATCTTTTCGTTCTAGTCGTGTCCGGTTCCGGTAGAAGGTGTCATCAACGTTCACCTTGTTCCACACACGCACGACGATGTCGGGTGGCTGAAGACTGTGGACCAGTATTTCTATGGAAGTAAGTAATTGTTTAATACATTTGCTCGGTCATGCGTTCCGCGAATAACAAACTAGTTACAAACAAACCTATGAAATAATAGCAAACCAGTCAATTGAAAAATCCGATAAAACCGCATAGAGAAATTATGGAAGTCGACGTAGATTTAAAGACTGAAGCAGACGATGCTGCAATTGCAGCCGAACTATATTAGAGAGGACTCTCAGAGACAGGATTAGAAACTTTCAAATAAGAGACACCTCTCAAACAATTAATAATAAAGTATATAATAATATAAAAGTACTCGTATATAATAACAGACCATTTATTTATTGTAGGGTAACGTACAGTGATTCTTAATACATATACAAAAGAACAAACTTACTTCTTCTTCGATGGCCCTACAGTTCATATCGAGCCTTAGCCTCCAGTATTCTTCGCCTCCAACTCCTCATGTCCTCCGCTTCGATCCTCCAATCTGACACTCTTAACAATCTTGCCCCATCTCTCCCAACTTCATCCTCCCATCGCAGCCTTGGTCGTCCAATTGGTTGAACAAACTTACAGTTAAATAAAGACATAAAAGGTTACCCGCCGATTAACCGAAGCTGTTATAGGACGCAGCGGCGCCCCTTCGACAGCTTCGTTCAAACAATCCTCAGGCCCTCCCCCATCCACGCAGGACTTAATTAGCTGGAGAATGCACCATTCCAGAAAAAAACAGCAAAAGTCAAAATGGGTATCTAGGCCACATTTAATCCAGTTTAATTTCGATCCACTTCTATGCTCCAATCTAACAAAACAAAGCAAAATATGGTAATGATTTTATGGCCTATTATAAAATTGTGACAGAGTGTGGAATGGGAGAGAAATCTTGGAATGACGAAAAAAATAAAAAATCCTAAGTAAATAGAGAAAACAGTTATGGAAACTAGGGACAGGAACACAGAGAACCTAATATTTTAATGTGTGTAATTTAAAAAGAAAATTGATCCAAGAGGTAAGGTGCCCCCTCTCCTCTGGCGAGGAGTCCGACACCCCCTCAAAGGGGCGGATAATAGCAGACCAAGAAAAAGATGGGCAGACTGCGTGGAAGACGACTGGGAGAAAATGAAAAGAGCTGGGGAATGGACAGATATGGCCATAGACAGAAGCCAGTGGAGGACTGTTGTGGAGAAGGCCAAGTCACACACCGGGCTGTAGTGTCGAGAAGAAGAAGTAGTATTTCATAATAGTCTATGAAATTCTCTTAAGGAAAGCGTCATTAAATCAGCGGCAAGTCCTATTGTCTTGTGTGCAACTAAATCAGACTTTTATTTTTAAATTAATTTTATTCTAGGTAATACAAGAACCCAATCTGCAGGAGTCCAGTACATCTTGGATTCCGTGGTGGAAGCCCTCATTAAGGATCCAACAAGGAGGTTGGTATTCCATCCTTATAGCTAACGCAAGGATTTCATATTTCCTTGCGTCCTTAAACTTTCCAGGCCAATGCTCTGAACAGCTGAGATATTGACACCTTTGATTATGTTATGCGAAAATTTGTTTTATTACTCGTTAATTGACAATTCCACCAACTAGCCATTTGAATCAAAGCTGTTAGGGAATTGTTGGCATAAATAAACCCTCCCTTCCCTATGATGGGTATTTTCTACATAACCAACTTCTAATAACCATCAATATCTCTATAAATATAATAAATACAAGGTTAAGGATTTTAGGTAAACTGACTGAGGTGACTGAGGTGGCTCTGCGGATAGGCGGGCTGAAGTGGCAGTGGACTGGCCATATCTGTCGGAAAACCGACAGCCGATGGGGAAGACGGGTTCTCGAGTGGAGACCGCGTACAAGAATCCGTAGAGTAGGACGTCCATCTGCCCGCTGGACCGACGATCTGAAGAGGATTGTTGGACATGGATGGATGGGAGCGGCAATAGATAGGGTGCGGTGGCGTGCTTTGGGAGAGGCCTACATTCAGCAGTGGATGACAGACGGCTGATGATGATGATATTTATAGGTTCGTCTACGTGGAGACTGCGTTCTTCTGGCTCTGGTGGGAGCAACAGAATGACCAGAGAAGACACCACGTCCGCAGGCTGGTGGATGAGGGAAGGCTGGAGTTTGCTGGAGGAGCGTGGACCATGAACGATGAAGCTACAACACACTACCAGAGCATCGTGGATCAATTCACCTGGGGACTGAGGTAAGTTCCCACAACCATTTTTACTGTGTCTATTTTTAACAGCGCGTAGAACTTGTAAGAATTAATTATTATATTCTTTAATAGTGCCGTGCAAGGTCCTCTTGATATCGGAGATCATTGTAGTAAATGCTTTCTCGCCATAGTGATTCCCCAAGTGTAACTGGAGTGGTTTCTCGTTGCCTTCTCCATAGATTTTTGGGAGTGTGGATAGGTTTGAAGGCGGTGGAGGTTTCAACGTTTATTCTCAATCACAAGAAATTATACATTAATAGTATTATGTACTCGTAATGGAGCGTGGATAGATGACGGAATAACTTCACAGGTTGTCGATAGCAACGGGGCGGAGTCCGGGCGGCGAGCTGCTGAGGACGATGTTACGCTGGACGGTAGTGTCGGTAGCTGAAGCAAAGACTCGCCAGAAGCTGCGTGACGTAGTCGAGTGGCTTCGTAGATCGGCGGGAGGGAGTCCGAGATCCCTCGTGACGTAGACTTGGTAACGTAGACTCGTGTCGGTTAGGAGTCGTAATAATGACTGACTGGTTGAGTGGTTGTCTGTACGGCTTTTATATGTTTTGCTTCCTTTGCACACGATACTCTGCCGGACAACCTCTAGTAACCTTTGTGTATGAACCCGGGCCCTGATTCATCATTTTTCGCACACGGTCTCCTTCGGTCATCGGCGTCGTTAGGCTGAGAATCTATTGTGTCAGGTGTTTTGATTGTTCATGCAATGTATTTGGCCATTGTAATATGCTGGTACAGCAGTCTGAGTCCATTGCCTCCACTCGTGTGGTCTCAAAGTCTTGCATGGTTTATTAATTCCACAGATTTTCTGTAGAGTTCCCTTCTGGTGGATCTCGGTTTTTGTGGCGCCGAAGATGCCATATACCCTCTACTTGTCTATTATGACCCTGATGGCAGGTCAGAGATCACATTGCTTATTGTCTGGGACTAGTGGAATTACGAGAACCACTCTAGGACGCCAGAGAGTCCGACTTACTGGAAGTCTTGCTGTTATCATGCAAGGTGACGTTTCACGGTATATTACGAGTATAAGTGTATATCTCCTAGCATAGTCTTTCCCACTGTGGCACTATCAATAAGCGGAGTTTTAAACCTTTTTCTTCTTCTTCAAGCTCTTCCCATCCACTCCTGGACAAAGGCCTTCCCATTTGCTTCCACGCCACTCTGTCTCTTGCAGACTGCATCTAGGTTATTCAGACTTGTCTATTCACGTCATTCTTCCACCGTAGTTGCGGTTTCCCTGCACTTCTCTTTGCGGTCCATGGTCCAAGAGTCATCAGTCGATTTGACGTGCCCATTGCCGTTTTAGAGTTTCTGTCAGTGACCTTTGTTTTTTCTTTCACCGTATCATTTCTGACTCTGTCTCTAAGACTTATTCCTAACATGGCTCTTTGGGTCGCTTAGATTTTTTCGGCACTTTATTTAGACAATGTTACAGTTTCAAGGCCATAAGTGGCAACCAACAGTATTCACGCTTCCCTCCAAACAAACATGAAAACATTGTTTATTATTTTGATTTGTTTTGTTTGGCTTCTAGAAAACTGAACGACACTTTTGGAGAATGCGGTCGACCCCGTGTTGGCTGGCAGATTGATCCCTTCGGGCACTCAAGGGAGCAAGCCAACATCTTTTCTGGTCTTGGTTTCGATGGCCTCTTGCTGGGGAGGGATGACTTCCAAGACAAGATCAACCGCATGGGGAACAAGCAGGCAGAGATGATCTGGAGAGGAAGTGACGACATAGGTATTAATGAATGCTTCAAATATTGATTTTGGTATATGTAAAACTATAATAACTAACTAACTAACCATCACGCCGTCTCCTCTAAGGGGTAGGCAGAAATAATGGACTGCCACACTTTTAAGTGAATGTTGAGGAAGCGAGAGAAATATGTCAGGAAAGAAAAGTGTGGCAGTCCATTCTTTCTGCCTACCCCTTCGGGGAGACGGCGTGATGGTTAGTTAGTTAGTTGAAGAATGAATGAATGAATAATAAAATAAAAATATTATTTTAATTTCATAGGACAATCTTCTGACCTCTTCACTGGGATAATGTTCAACACATATGCACCACCTCCTGGTTTCTGTTTTGACGTGCTCTGCTCAGACGATCCCATCATCGATGATAAGAGGAGTCCCGACTACAACGTGGATGCCATGGTGAGAATAATCATTTTTGTAATATTAAACCCAGCATTATTGAGTCAAGAAGGGATTGCTTGGCGAAACACTGGACATAGTCCAACAATTCCCTTTTTCAGACATCAATGTTAATTTGTAAGAGTTCTAGATTTAAATATGATATAAGATGTTTTTTTTAGTGGTTTGGTTTTTAAACTGGCACCATTGTTTCTTCAGACTGTCAATTTGACAGTTGATAGTTGATTTGTAGTCAGTACGTTTTGCCATTTTACCCAATTGCTCAATAAAGGTGTAGAAAATTGGATATCACGATCCCACTTCATTCGAGCTAGCCGTGGCGCTCATATGCCCGAAATCATATTTAAACAATAATGGCATAAAATTATCTATTAAATAAAACCAATATCATAGACATTAACATTATTTTAATGTGTTATTTTTCATTTTGAATATGTATTGTACACCTCTAAAAAAAACACCCTTATACACATTGATACATAAAGAGTGTTTTTTTAGAGGTATACGAGTACAAATTCAAAATGAAAAAAAAACGCATTAAAATAACGTTAATGTCTATGATATTGGCTCTATTTAATAGATAATTTTATGCCATTATTGTTTAAATATAATTCCAGGCATATGAGCGCCATGGCTAGCTCGAATGAAGCGCAATCGTGAAGTCCAATTTTCGACCCCTTTATTGAGCAACTGGGTTATACATAAACCAAAGTAGAATTATTAATCTAAATGTATATTGCAACGGAATTTTCAATAAAAATAAATGTTTTCATTATTTATAACTTCTAACAAGAAATAAATAAATAAAATAAGATGAAACAATGAATTATTGGACATGGTCCAAGAATGAAATTTTTTAGACATCAATGTTGACTTGTAAGAGGGCTAGATGTAAAAATGATATCTTTTAGTGAATCAAAATAATCTGTGTTTGAAACAAGTCATGACAATAATTTTTTGTAAAATTCGAAAGAATCGATGCTCTATTTTTGAATAAACACAATTTTGAATTTAGGTTAGCAAATTCATGGATTACATCGATAAGATGGTGGAAGCTTACAAGTCAACTAACGTAGTCCTAACAATGGGAGAGGACTTCCACTACCAGGATGCCAACATGTGGTTCAAAAATATGGATAAACTGATCGAGTGAGTCGAACATGTGGCATATGTGAACGTCTGAGATGGGCTATGGCTTGATGGAATGCTAAGCATTTGAAAATCTGCTTGAATTGTTCAGTATTGGTTATGGGTGCGTCAATATTACTATTGCCTTCATCATTTCAGCGTCTGATGTCTTTGCTGGACTCGTTTGATTATATTCTACTGTTTTTGACTTTCCTTTTAACAATTAGTATAATACTGGGTCATCGAAAAATAATGCCAACATTTAAAAATATTATAGCACCATATTATAGTGATGTCAGGAGTTCCATTAAAGAACACCAAGGAGTTTGTATACCTCGGGAGCAAAATAACATGGCAGAACAGCAAGAGCGAGGTCGACAGCCGTATACATCAGGCTAGGCTTGCATTTAATAAAAGGTCGAAAATAATATAATCAAATAATATAGACCTAAAACTGAGAATACCTACTCCTCATCAAGACCTATGTATGGAGTATCTTGATATATGGCTGCGAGACATGGTGCCTATCCGAAAGAGATAAACGGAGACTAGAGGCTTTTGAGATGTGGTCCTATAGAATACTATTAGGAATTTCCTGGAGATACCACATCACGAATAAGGAGGTTCTTCAAAGAATGGAAGAAGGAAGGCACCTGCTCAGGGCCTTGTCCGAAAGGCGTGGTCAAGTTTATAAAGACAACAGACTGCGCTGGCTAGGGCACGTGCACCGCATGGGAGATCTGGAGCTCCCCAAAAGAGTGTTGTATGACGATCCAGCAGGGCGAAGAAGCATCGGTAGGCCGAGACTGCGATAGTTGGATGATGCCGTGGCAGGTTGTCGGGTCCTGGAGCAGCAAGACTGGGAGGTGGCGGCCAGAGATAGGACGGGATGGAGACGTTTCTTGGAGTTATTATAAATGTTGGCATTATTTTTCGATGACCCTGTATATCGATACTTATTTGACAAAAGGTCTCAAATGCATATTTGTTTTTGGGACCTTTTGCAAATAAGTACCGATTTGTTTTTCTAGGTCCTTGAGTAAAGTCGGTTACATAGTATCAATTGTATCAATTGGGATTTTTACCACTTACAAGGGAAGGAAACGCATAGGAAATTGATTTCGGGCTTGGATTTTGCAGGATTGTACTACCCCCTAAAAGTCGGCCATTGTCAACTTTCGTACCTATCCCTAAATTTTTGATTTTCCTTTTGGTACTGTGGTAAAAGTTTTTTAAAAATGCTTTATGAATGTGTTTGGTTATGGTTATATTATTTGCATAAAATAGGCATTTTAAATATATGTTTTATTTTACTAAATGTATTTTGAAACAACACTAGAACAAATAAAGGTCCATTTACACTGGACAGTCATCAGCCGATACCGACACGTCACGCGTTTGCGTTGAGCAAACAATCGTTTTGTTTGGTTTGATTGTGTCTTGTTACTTTTAATTAATGCCGAGTCCGTTCATATTATATTTAAATTCCAAGATAATCGCCTTCTTCACGTCGAATTTTAATGGTAGTAAAAACGGTATTCCGTAAAATAGAGTTATATACCATACTGTAGGAAACACATCCTGAAAAATAGTGTTTGATGGAACAGTCAAGATCCATTCAGGGCTGTCACTCTTACGACGAAGAAGAATATTTGAATGGTTGAAGTAAAAGATGGAATGGTTGACAACCTTCGTGGCAGATTGGCAAGTATTACGACTGTCACTCTGATCTTTCGGGTTCGTTTTCCGGCGATGATAGTGGAATCACACTGTCGTTGGTCTGGTGTAGAATTCACGTGACAATAAAATGGCGATAGATTAGCTACCTATCAAATGTCATGAGAATCAAAATAATAGCTAAAAACAATACTGTACTTGGGTTTAAATGACCTGTTGTATATTTAAAAAACAGCGCATACGAGTATGTCATATACTCGTATGTAGGTATAACGAAACTGCATATTTTTTTTGGATTGTATTTAGAGTCTATTTAATTTCAACCATTCATTTATTGGCTTAAGTTGGATTTGAACTTGAATCTTCTGGCACTGGAGATCGCTATTTTTCATATGGCTCAAACAATATCAAAAGGAAAATACTCCAAATATTGGAAAGCATTCAGCCTCATTAGTGCCGTACTAGTTCATGTGTTACTATGTGGATGCATTATTCCAAATCAGCGACTTCATATTTGTAATGTCTCTACATAAAGGAAAAGGGTCGTGTATGGACTGTGGAAACTACTGAACTATTCGTATATTGAGTGTAGTTGGTAAAGTCTAAAGCAGAATTTTAATAGAAAGAGTAAGAAAGCTATTTATTTTGTTATACCATTATACATAACGACCTTCGTAGCAGAGTGGCATGAGCTATGATTGCCAAACTGAAGGTCCCGGGTTCGATTCCCGGCGATGGCAGTCCGATTGTCACACTGTCTTTGGTCTGGTATAGATTTCACGTGATAATAAAATGCCGATAGATTGGCTATCTATCACATCTCATGATAATCAAATAATACCCTTTACCTTTACCTACCTTTTATGGTGCCTATTCGAAAGAGATAAACGGAGACTAGAGGCTTTTGAGATGTGGTCCTAAAGAAGACTATTAGGAATTTCCTGGAGAGATCACAATACAAATGAGGAGGTTCTCCAAAGAATCGAAGGAGGAAGGCACCTTGTCCGAAAGGCGTGCAAGATGGTAATACGTCAAGAAGGCCTCTTGCATGCCATAATGGAGGGTATGACTGAGGGGACAAACTCTAGGGGACGCCCACGCCGAGAGCACCTGGAGGACCTATTGGTGGACGTGCGCTGCTCATCATATGCACATTTCAAAAGAGCCGCACAAGATAATAGGCAGGGAAGAATGGAAGAGAAGAATAGAGGAAATTGCTGCAAACCAATCCCAGGATTAAAACCAGAGAGAGAGAGAGAGACCCTTTACATTGATTTGGCTCACGCTGTAATGATGTAAAGAGCCATACAAATTAAACAAATAAATAAACATTGTTTATGGCGTTGTTGCAAAGGCTTTAGTTTTATTATCTAGTGTTGTTTCAATCATGCATTAGGGGGTATTTTCTTCTGTTCGAGACGTTACTTCGTTGAATGTGGTATGCTTTGTGCATGTGCTAAGTTGCTTGTCCGCTTTCAATCAGGTCGAAAGGTTTGTGGGGAGGTTCATCCGCGCGCAGACACAAGCCTACAGGACCAACAACGTCATCGTCACAATGGGGGGAGACTTCACCTATATGCAGGCGGAGATGTGGTACAAGAACATGGACAAACTGATCAAGTAAGTCACAAGCGAAAGACGCAACCAGGAAGCAAGAATCCATTTTGAAAAGAGTTTACTTTTCTTATGAACTAGCTAATCATCACGCCGTTTCCACGGAGGAGTGGGCGGAGAGAGAGACTCTCGAGCCTCTTCTATATTCACCCATCGTGACATGTACGCTCATCGATTATTCCTACATAGATTTTATGCACATTCGACTAAGAGATATCACTTCTTTTACCGGTTCCATGCTGCACTTCCATACATAACATCGGTACAAGAATACAATTGTGCAGAGCCATTTTAGTTTTTTTGGATAGGCTTTTGTTTGCGGTGACAACTTCAAGTGCACCATTTACTTATTAAAAATAAAATAGAATTTTATCAAAGCATGATTGTCGATGTAACTGTTCTGTGATTGAAAAGCTGTTTCTTTTCTGCAGTAGTAGTATGAAAAATGTAACTTAACTTCCTATGGCCAGACAACTCTTGAAGAGTTTTAGCCTCCTTGATGATTTTTCGCCAAGCTTCTCGATCCTGCGCCTTTTACTCCCAGCAGTCCGATTCGCCCAACCTAGCCAGGTCAGCCAGAACATTGTCCATTAGGCGCTGTCTAGGCCTTCCTAGAGGTCTTACTCCAGTCGGGCTAGACGCGTACAGGGTCTTGATTGCTCTGGTCTCTTCGGCTCGGCATACGTGCCCAATCCATGCTAGGCGATCGGCTCTCACGGTGCTCATTATAAGGGGCTGCTGGGTCATCGTACGGATCTCTTGGTTAGTCCTATGCCTCCGAGTTCCCGCTGCAACACCGGGTCTGGGTCCCAGGATCATTCTAAGTATTCTATTCTCAAACCAGTAGATTCTTTGTTGTTCTTTTAGAGTCATTGTCCATGAATCAGAACCATATGTCACCACTGGCTTGATGTTGGTGTTATAAATACGCAGCTTGGTGTTTCTGGATAGAAGCTTGGACTTTAGGAACGTTCGCAAGGAGGCTGCAGCTCGTAGGCATTTTTGAACTCTGTGTTCCAACTCCGCGTGCATATCGTTGGCGTCATGACCGTCCCGAATGAAAAACGTAATAATGGATATAATGATTACAGATACACCAATGCCAACGAACCGAGGGTGAAGTTGTTCTACTCGACGCCATCTTGTTATGTGAAGGCGGTGCACGATGCCAACATAAAATGGCCGACAAAACAGGACGACTTCTTCCCGTACGCTTCTGATGCCCATTCATTCTGGACTGGCTACTTCAGCTCAAGACCTACCCTTAAATACTTCGAGAGGAGTGCCAACAACTTCTTGCAGGTTTGTATAATTGATATATTTTAGATAAAGAAGAATTGCACTAAGCTGGGCAGCATTCGAAAACATAAGTTACATCCTTAAAAACTGGAAAATACCGATCAACCTGAAACGAAAAGTCTATGAAACTGCGTTCTACCAGTTGGTACTTATGGTCTTGAAACTCTTACATTGTTCAAATAAAGTGCCGAGAAACTACGAGTGACCCAAAGACCCATGGAAAGAGCCATGTTAGGAATAAACCTAAGATACAGAGTCAGAAACGATACGGTGAGAGAAAAAACAAGGGTCACTGACATCATCCACCGGGTGGCAACTCTAAAATGGCAGTGGGCAGGTCACGTAGCCAGAAGCTGAGATGAAAAATTGACAAGAAGACTGCTGACTTGGAGACCGTGGACGGCAAAGAGAAGTGCAAGGCGATCGCAACTACGATGAAAGGATGATCTGAACAGACACGTCGGAATAACCTGGATGCTCTGCACAGGACAGAGTGACATGGAAGCGAATGGAGGAGGCCTTTGTCTAGGAGTGGACGAGAATAGGCTAAGGAAGAAGAAGAAGATACTTACTTCAGATGGTCATCCTTACCTTACTTTATCAGCCGTTTGTCGTTTACTACTGAACGTAGGCCTCTCCTAAAATACGCCACCGCTCCCTGTCCATCACCACTCTCATTCATCCACGTCCAGCAATCCTTATAACATCGTCGGTCTGAGGCTGTGGGACGTCCAATTCTACGCAATCCTGTTCGCGGTCTCTATTCTAGAACCCTTCACCCCCAGACGGCCATAAAACAACTGAATAGTTTTATTCTTCCGAATCTAACCTTAAAAATAAGAGTTTTCAATGCTCGTTTTTAAGGTTTAAACGTATGGTATTAAGACAGACTGTTGATAATATATCTGTGGAGCAAGTAATTAGTTTAAGATATTTGGGAGTAGAGATCTGCAGCCGAAATAACCTTTATACCAAAGTACAAGAAAAAGCCAATAAAGCCTCTGTTGTGTCAGCACATGCGTATTGACAGCAAGATCAGAATTTATAAAACATGCGTGCGACCTATCATGACGTATGCTGTAGAGACGCGGGCGTGCGGACTGTGCGAACCAAGGAATTACTAAGAACGTCGGAGATGAAGGTCCTAAGATCAATAACTGGAAAAACTCTCCGAGATCGTGTCCGCAACGTAGACATAAGAAAAACTTGCGAAATCGAGGATATCGTTCAGTGGAGTAGATCCAGAAGAATATACTGGAGGGGCCATGTAGCCCGAATGGATGGTGATAGACTTGCATATACAGCCGCTTATGAAATCCCCTCCGGGCACCGCCCACCTGGAAGACCGCGTAAGAGAAGGACAGCTGGACCTCCTCATCCAACGAGACATGATTTCTGTGTCACAGATCGTCAGATCTATTAAAAGAAGAATAAGAAGAAGAAGGCATTAAGACAGTCACAATGTCACAAAAAAAGTTCCAACAAGCTGAGAATTACACAGAGAGCAACGGAGAGAGGTATGTTGGGTATTAGCTTGGGGGATGATCGCTGTAGGGATGTTGAGGCAAATTGGAAGTCCATATGGGAGGAGCACGCCGTGAAAAATCACCAACTAGTTGCTGTACCACACCAGGAGGCGCCAGGTTTCAGTCTCCCAAGGGGGCTGTGGACGACCCTAAATAGGATCCGAACGGAGCAGGGACGGTGCGGCTTCCTCATGCATAGATGGGGACTTACTCCATCTCCTGGATGTGACTGCGGGGCGGAGAGCCAGACTATCCGGCACATTGTGGAGGATTGCCCCACCAGAAGATACCCTCCTGGCCTTGATGACCTTCACAGAGCCACGCCAGGAGCAGTGAAGTGGATGGAGGGTCTGGATCTTCGCCTGTGACGCGGCCCAATGGCCCAGAAAAAAAAAAAAAAATTTGCCGCCATACGCAAAGTAAAGTAAGTAGCTTGGGGGACAGAGTCAGGAATGAGGATATACGAGTTTAGACTAAAGTGTCTGACGTCATTAGCCGCAACCTCGGGATGAATTTGGACAAGACGAAAGTCATGTATAATGAACATCTTTCTTTTCTTTCTTTAATAGCCGTTGTCGTCCACTGCTGGACACATAGGCCTCCCCCATACTTCTTCATGTATGACATGTCATACGGGGGGTGGTTGGCATTACAACGCCACGCTTGCCAGACGGGTTGGCGAGGTGTCCTTCCACGTTAGCCTATGCATCAATATTATCCACCGAGGTTATTCACACTCGATCTCTAACATTTCGCATAGTTTCCAGGGGAGACCAAAGTCGAGGAGGTGTGGATAGGTACTTGGGATCAGATCAATCCTCCAGCGTAGCATGGCCATCACCACGGTGATGGCCATGCACCGCCCGAAGAGTCAATAGGATCCCCCTTACTCCCCCTACTATAATGAACATATTATCCCGAAATCAGTAACCGTCGATGGGTCGGCTGTCGAAGTGGTACAAGAATACACATATCTTGGCCAAATCATTCAATTAGGTAGAAACAATTTCGAGAAAGAAACCGCCGAAGAATTTAGTTGGGTTAGGCGGCCTTTGGAAAATTACGTCATGTTCTCACCTCTAAAATACCACAATGCCACAAGACTAAAGTCTTGAACCAGTGCGTATTGGCAGTCATGACGTACGGAGCCGAGACGTGGACACTGACAAGAGGTCTAGTCTACAGATTCAAGGTCAAAGAAAGAGCCATGCTTGGAATAACCTTGAGGGACAGATTTAAAAACGAATTTATTCGACAACAAACCAAGGTGACTGAGGTGGCTCTGAGGATGGGCTGACTGAAGTGGCGGTGGGCTTGCCATATCTGTCGGAGAAGATCGCGTACAGGATTCCGCAGAGTTGGACGTCCCTCTGTTGCTGGACCGACGATCTGAAGAGGATTGCGGGACATGGATGGATGGAAGCGGCAATGGATAGGGGGCGGTGGCGTGCTTTGGGAGAGACCTACATTCAGCAGTGGATGACAGACGGCTGATGATGATGATGAACCTTTAGTGGCATTGGGTAAGACACGTCGCTCGTGACTCAGATGAAAAGTGGACAAGGCGATTGCTGTGCTGGTGCCTGAGAACGGCAAAGCGCGGAGTTGGGCGCTCGCGAACATATTCAAATAGACAGATTTGTGCATTATGTGGTATGCATTATGTGGTGAGCGCGGGCGAACACACGGATGAGTCGTCCGCTGCAATTCGGTTAATATGCTGTTTGTATAGGGTGGTTATTAATGTGTTTCTTCATTTTAGGTCAGCAAGCAGCTATACGCTATGACGAATCTGAACGAAAAGGACAAGGTGGATCTAAACATGCTACGATCAGCGATGGGTAATTATTTTTCATGTTAACCCTTTCTACAGAAAAATATCGTGTCAATGTATTTAAGCCAAATTTTTTTTTCCTAGAACCTTAAAATAGAAAAACATATGCTTTTAATATGTTGCGCTTTTCAATTGATATTTAATTATTATTTTATTTGTTCTATACGTTACTTGTAGCAAAAAACGGCGTAATTTATAATTTTATTCGAATTTACAACAAAGTGTATGAAAGAGCTGAAAGGGTTGGATGTAGGTGCCAAAATGAGCTGAGAAATCAGTAAGCTGTCTCTTGTATGCGGATGACGCTATCCTACTTGCAGACAACGAGCACGAACTACAAGTCCTGGTGAATAGTATGTATGAGGTATGCGTGCGAAATGATCTGATGATGAATGTTAATAAGTCCAAGATAATGATTTTTGAAAAATAAGAAATCAGGACAGTCGGCAACATTAACGTGAATTGTGAAAATTTGGAGCAAGTAGATGAGTTCGTGTGTTTAGGTAGTATGTTTACAAGAGATGGGCGAGTGGAGAGGGATATTGAAAGAAGGTTTGGGGCAGGCAACAAAGTGAATGGTGCACTTAAAGTTGTCATCGCAAATAAATACCTATCCTAAAAAGCTATAATGGCAGTGCACAATGGTGTTCTTTTATCGACCCTTATGTATGGAAGCGAAGCATGGAACTGGCAAAAGAAGGATGAAAGTAGAATAAATGCAGTAGAAATGAGATCGAATGGTGGTGTTAAAAACAAAATACTGAAAGGATCAATAAGATGGTTTGGACATATGGAAAGAATGAATGAAGAAATAATGGTTAAAAAATTATATGTTAGCGATGTAAATGGAACCAGAAATAGACTAAGACCGAAGAAAACGTGGCACGATCAAATAAATCAAATATTGAAGGTCGGCCACGTGAGGAGTCAGAGAAATCAACGCGCGTGCATGACACGATGTATGAATGTTGAGGAAGCGAGAGAAATATGTCAGGAAAGAAAAGTGTGGCAGTCCATTCTTTCTGCCTACCCCTTCGGGGAGACGGCGTGATGGTTAGTTAGTTAGTTAGTTAGTTTTTAGTTATAAAACAGAGTGATCACTTATATAATAAAAAGGGTGGAGTTATATATAAAGGTGGAGGGGGTATAATTATGACTGAGGAGAGGGAAGGGATAACGGAAAAATTTCGAACAAGAGAATTGAATTTACATTTAATTGGTTGTTTATTTTACAATATTTTATCTTTTTTAATAGCTTTTTTAATTTATAAATTTTCTGAATTATTATTATCTAACTATTAACTATTAACTATTCACCAGGACTTGCAGTTCATGCTCGTTGTCTGCAAGTAGGACAGCGTCATCCGCATACAAGAGACAGCTTACTGACACTCCGCTCATTTTGGCACCTACATCCAACCCTTTCAGCTCTGTTCATTTATATTTTAGACTTTTGAAAGAAGAATACTACAGATTTTTCTTGTTTTTTTTTAAAGGTGTAATGCAACATCATGACGCTATTACGGGAACAGAAAAGCAGCATGTCGCCAACGATTACGCTAGACGATTGGACGAAGGAGTTCAGGATTGTCTCATCACGACCAGAGAAGCACTGAAGTATGTAAATAGTTTATTTATTAGATTTTACACAAAACATATAAAAGACCACATATTCAAGACATTTCTCACCTTGTCAGCGAAATAATGGGACAAGTTAAGAAGGCTTCAGCGGTATCAGGTTGTCTCAAAGAGATCATATAGAAAGAAACCTCATCATCATCATCAGCCGTTTGTCATCCACTGCTGAATGTAGGCCTCTACCAAAGCACACCACCGCCACCTATTCATTGCCGCTCCTATCCATCAACGTCCATCCTCTTCAGATCGTCGATCCAGCGGGCAGGGGGACGTCCAATTCTACGGAATCCTGTACGCGGTCTCCACTCCAGAACCCGTCTTTCAAATCAAATCAAATCAAATCAGTTTATTAACTCAATAGACATTACAAACAGGAAAATGTTTAAGGCATTTATTAAGTACAGGTAAAATATTATAGAAATACAACAAAGTACCAGGAACGCATTAGAGATGGTTCGACATTAGGAAGACAAGATACTTTCCAAAGTCAATAGTATTTGCCCCCTGAACGTACCTTCACTAACATGAAAGACGTCGATCTCCGAGGAGACCGCGTTCAGCAGACTAATTGCTCTTCCCACCGGTGTCACCAGAGGCAGATTGGTTCTGGCGGCCGGTAGGTAAAACAATCTGTGCTGTCGCTGTCGGAGATATCTATCGGGGACAAAATGACCAACATCCTCCAGTACGGCCGAGTTCTCAAAGTATCCCCTAATTAATCTGAAGACATGGGTTATTAGATGTCCATCTCTTCGAAGCTGTAAAGAATTGGTTCCGAGCATTCCCAGAAGAAATACCGTGGGATAGAGCCACGGATAACTACCATACTCCTTCATGTAGAGATACCTCAGAATTTTTTTCTGAACCCTCTCCAGCATAATGGAATATCTCGCCTCGTGAGGACTCCATATCACAGAACCACTTTCGAGCCTGCTCCGAACCAATGCGTTGTATAGGACTTTGAGCACATTGGGATCCCTGAAAACTCTTCCGGTCCGTACGATGAACCCCAACATCCTCAGTGCAATGCCACAAATCCTCTCGATATGTGCACGAAAAGTCAGCCTACTCTCATAGATGATTCCGAGATCCTTCATCGTAGATACATGTGCCAGTTGCTAGTTGTTCATTGTGTATCTATGATATACAGTTCTCAATGCTCTAGTCTTCCTCATCGGGTGTCGGCTCTCAGGTGTTTTGATTGTCCATGCAATGTATTTGGCCATTGTAATATGCTGGTACAGCAGTCTGAGTCCATTGCCTCTACTCATGTGGTCTCAAAGTCCTATACGGTTTGTTAACCCCAAAGGTCTAAAATGAGAAGAATAAGAAGAATACATTGAAGATCCCAACATTTAAAAGACCAGGACCAATAACTAATATCCATAATTGAATAAATTTGTATCTTTTATAGAGTTGTTGGTAATGTTATGTGACTTTAAGTATATATTATATTTTATTACAGCGACCTAATGTCAAGAACCAGCGCCAAGTCCAGGAACAAAAAGTCTTCAAGAGCCGCTCCATACATGCCTGTCACAATGTGTCAGCTGAACATCACGCAGTGTGCCACTACGGAGGGTTCTAACAGCTTTGTCGTGAGTATAAACATGTCTGACATCTTCTTAGCAAGGCGAAACATGTTACTCGCATCTATATAAATAAAACTCAATGTGCGTTATTGTGTTGCCAAAAATCTCGGTTAATCCTTAACATATTATTTGAAAAAATAAATAACACTCCCAGAAAACAGACGTTTTCGTCAATACTAAATTCTTCTTCGTGTAGGGATTTTGGCCTGTTTCTTAAGAGGAATTGTACTCCTGTGAGGTGGACTCCCAGCTGTCGATCCATCTGCCTTGAGGTTGGCCATGCAACACAATGAGAGGGAGTCTGGATGTATCCATTCTCCTCACGTGTGCATACCAGTATCTTCTCCTTTGCCTCCCCCACCTGACCACATTCTCGACTTCGTAACTAACTAACTAACCATCACGGCGTTTCTTCGGGGCGGAGTCAGGGTGGTGAGCAGCTGAGGACGATGTTGCGTTGGGCGGTAACGTCGGTCAGCTGAAGCCAAGACTCGCCAGAAACTGCGTGACGTAGTAGCTTCGTAGTTTCGTAGGTCAGCGGGAGGGAGTCCGAGATCCATCGCGGCGTAGATTTGATAACGTAGACTCGTGTCTGTTAAAAGTCGCAAGAAGGAATGACGTAGTAGCGTGGCTTCGTAGATCGGCGGGAGGGAGTCCAAGATCCCTCGCGGCGTAGACTTAAAGCCGTAATAATGACTGATGTGTCGGGTGGTCGGATGTACCGCTTTTATATGTTTCGCTTCCTTGCACACGATGCTCTGCTGGATAACCTCTAGTAACCTGTGTGAATGAATCCGGGCCCTGATTCATCACTTTTGTTCATGCAATGTATTTCGTCATTGCGATATGTAGGTACAGCTTCAGGTGTTTTCGGTTGCCCGTGCAAGGTATTTCATCATGTAATATGCTGGTACAGCAGTCGAAGTCCATTGTCTCCACTTATGTGGGTCATGCATTTCGTACTCTGCCTGCGAGGTCAATAACCTACAATACAAGATACTTTTAAAAGTCGAGAGTATTCGTCCCCTGAACGTACCTTCACTAATATGAAAGAAGTCGATCTGCGAGGAGATTGCTCTCGTCACCAGAGGAAGATTGGTTCTGGCGGCCAGATTGGTTCTGGAGACATCTATCAGGGACAAAAAGATCAACACCCTTCAGCACGGCCGAGTTCTCAAAATATCCCCTGATTAATCTAAAGGAGAAATATAGCGCCATAACGCCAGTACCTTGTCGTAAAATGATATGAAGCAATTTTTTTCAGGTAACCCTGTACAATCCTTTAGGCCACATTGTAAGCCACTACACCAGGGTTCCAGTTTCAGGAGATAGCTATGTCGTAAGGGACCCACAAGGCAAGTCAAACATTTTAATATTTATTTTTATTTTACGAAAGGGTTAGCGAAGTGTCAGCTAAAAAACTTCTGCATTTCGACATTCGCACATGCATTTTAGAAATGTTTACATGCATATCCTCCTCTCCTCTTCAAGTGCCCTGTCGGGTCCCCCCAACGTTGGCGATCACCTCGGCGAACCTGTCCCTGTCCTGCGCCGCTTGGAACAGCTCCTCCACACTTCGGATGCCGGTCCACTCCCTCACGTTTCGCAGCCAGTACATTTGTCTTCTTCCGGGCCCTCGGCGTCCCTCAATTTTTCCCTCCAATATCAGTTGGAGAAGGTGGTACTTTTCCCCACGCAGTATATGACCAGGATGTGAGATCTTTCGAACCTTGATAGTTGATAACAATTCCCTGTCAACTCAAGCTCGCCTCAGGACTTCGGTATTGGTAACCATGTCTGTCCAGGGAACTCTGAGCATTCGGCGATGGAGCCACATTTCAAATGCTTCCAGTCTGTTCATTGAGTTAACTTTCAGGGTCCAAGTTTCACACCCGTACAATAAAACAGACCACACATAGCATTTGATCATTCTCTGGCGGAGTTTCAAGTTTACGTTATCATTGCAGAAGAGTGATTTCATTTGATTAAACATAGCTCTTGCTGCCTCAATTCTGCATTTTATCTCTACATCTGTTTTTTCCATTATATGCATATAAGTCTGCATTAATAACCCTATCGGTCCACGGTATACGAAGAATTTTGTGGTATATTCCTATTCATCTCAAATGCCTCCATGGTTTGATTAGAAGACAGATAGAAGAAGAATATTCAAATAAATGGTTTTAAATTTCACAGGGAGTCTAGTCCCAACTCAAATGGTGACCATCTCAAATGGAACGAGCTTCCAGATCCTCGATAGAAACTCCACAGCTGGCGCAGAGCTGATCTTCTTGGCCGCCAACCTTCCGCCTCTTGGCTACAGGTCCTACTACGTGTCCAGCGGCTCCAGCAGAGACATCGCCATTGAAAACCCCGAAGACGATGATGTGCAGATTGAAGAGGACTACGGAAGGTCAGACAAGAGAGAGGTCCACATCATCGAGAGACTGAGCGGAGTTGACGAAGAAGATTTGACAACTAAATTGAAGAAGGCAATTGCTGAGGAGTATTCGATTGGAAACGAGGTAATCATTTGGTTTTGGTAACTTATTTATGCAATTTAACCTACAAACTAAACATCACCATGTAAGCAGAGAGAACGAACCGCCAGACTATTCTATCTTCTTCTTCTTCCTTATTGTAGACCTATGTGGTCTGTTCTCCAGAGAGTTGCTCCTCCTGTGAGGTAGATTCCCAGCTCTCCTTCCATCTTTTGGGAGGTCTTCCACGAGTCCCATGAGGCTGATTATGCAATGCAATATAGGGGAGTCTGGTGGAGTCCATTCTTTGAACATGACCGTACCAGTCCTTTTTTCGCTGTCTGCTCCATCTTATAATATCCTCAACCTCACATATCTATCTTATTCTGGTATTCCTCACGCGATCCCTCAGTGTCTTGCCTGCTATCGTCCTCAGTGTCTTCATTCTATCTTGAAAAACTCAAAAATTCCTTTACATTCATACAGTCGGAATAATGACTGACGTGTAGGGTGGTTGGATGTACGGCTTTTTATATGTTTTGCTTCCTTTGCACGAGATACTCTGCCGGACAACCTCTAGTAACCTTTGTGTATGAACCTGGGCCCTGATTCATCATTTATCGCACTGGGTTATTGGCTTCGTTAGGCTGAGAATCTATTGTGTCAGGTGTTTTGATTGTCCATGCAATGTATTTCGCCATTTTAATATGCTGGTACAGCAGTCCATTGCCTCCATTCGTGTCGTCTCAAAGTCCTGCATGGTTTATTAACCTCACAAATTTGATAATATTACAATTGTTTGATTGTAGCATTTACGACTATCAGTGGACTCCGAAACTGGATACATCAGCAGTATCTTCGTGGCGCAGTACAATACCACCATTCCGTTGACTCAAGAGTTCCTGTATTACGAGGGAGAAAGTGGAAACAATGCAGTGGCTGCAAACAGGTGACTATTTTAGGTTATGTTACTTTAAAACGGGTGTTCTTCGGAATACCATCTTAAAAAAATTAACCATCAAACCATATTCCCGGGGGGTAGGATGTACAGCTTAACAGTTAGGTTAGGTTAGGTTAGGCCCTAACCTAACCTAACCTGACATCTCTAAAGTGACATCACTTCACACCATGACACAAACACTCATCGTTTGTTTCAACTTTGAATAGTCTTTAGTAAATAATACGATGATCTTTGTGGCAGAGTGGTAAGTGCTCTGATGCCACACCGAAGGTCCAGGGTTTGATTCCCGGCGATGGCAGTGTGATTGACATACTGTCTTTGGTCTGGTGTAGAATTCACATAACATTAAAATGGCGATAGATAGGCTACCTATCACATGTCATGAGAATCAATATAATAGCTAACAATTAAACTATACACTTATTGGGCTCAAACGATGTTGTATGAAAAAAAAATTGGGCATGCAATGTTTTCCTTGGTCTTCCACGACTACTCTCTCCATTCACACTACTTGTGTTATTGTCATAAATAAAATTACGAAAGGATCACATAGATGGTTTGGACATATGGAAAGAATAGATGAGAGATGGTTAAAAAGTAAATAAATACATACTTAAAATATAATATTATAAAATTATTTACAAATATGGTTAATTTTGACAGATGTTATAAAGATTTATTTTTGTTAAAACTGATCATATTTGTAAACAATTTTATATTATTTTAAATATGTATCTTTATAATATGTATCACTGAAGAAGGACTGGTTGTCCGAAACATGTCTGATATGTAATTTTAATTGTGTTGTATATACAAAGTATATAGAAAAGAAAAAGACAAATTAAACATCTACAACACAAAGTATGGCGAACATAGAAGAAAGTGTTAAAAAGTTGTTTACAAACAGTGTGAATGGGAAAAGAAGCCGAGGATGGCCGAGGAAAACATGGCATGACCAAATTAATCAATTACTAAAAGGCAGTCATGTTACAAGTCGGAAAAATGGACAAGCGTGCATGTTACGGTGTATGAATATAGACGAATCTCGAGAGGTGTGTCAGAACTGAGCAGTGTGACGTCCATCCGCTCTGCCTAGCCCTTCGGTGAAACGGCATGATGATTAGCTAGTAAGTTATTTATTTAATTTATTTTAAAAAAACTACGGAGAATTAAAGAGCTACGTTTAATAAAATGAAATCACTCTTCTGCAATGATAACGTAAACTTGAAACTCCGCCAGAGAATGATCAAATGCTATGTGTGGTCTGTTTTATTGTACGGGTGTGAAACTTGGACCTTGAAAGTTAACTCAATGAACAGACTGGAAGCATTTGAAATGTGGCTCCATCGCCGAATGCTCAGAGTTCCCTGGACAGACATGGTTACCAATACCGAAGTCCTGAGGCGAGCTAGAGTTGACAGGGAATTGTTATCAACTATCAAGGTTCGAAAAATTTCACATCTGTGTAATATACTGCGTGGGGAAAAGTACCACCTTCTCCAACTGATATTGGAGGGGAAAGTTGAGGGGCGCCGAGGGCCCGGAAGGAGACAAATGTCCTGGCTGCAAAACGTGAGGGATCGGCATCCGAAGTGTAGAGGAGCTGTTCCGAGCGGCACAGGACAAGGACAGGTTCGCCGAGGTTATCGCCAACGTTGGGGGGGACCCGACAGGGCACTTGAAGAAGAAGAAGAAGAAGAAAAAAACCAATTGGGTTATATGGATACATTTTTAGATCTTACTTTTAATTATGTAATGTTTCAGGTATATTTTAAATTGAGTTGTAGTGAGACTCCTTGTGTCTTTTGGTAGTTCATTGTAAAGTTTCAGTCCATTGTTCAATATCCTTGATTGTCCTGTTTTAGTTTGTGCATTCGGTAAGTGATATCTGTCACAGTTCCTGATCCAGTGTCTGTGTATGTTTGTTAGTTTTTATTCACCTGTTCTTTGGGATTCATTTTATTTTACTTATGTTTCAGATCTTCTGGAGCTTACATCTTCAGGCCTAAACCTGGTGCTCCCAAATCCATCTCCACTAAACCAGATAATAGGGTTTACAAGGTATTAAAAATAGATTTTTTCTTCAGCCTGTTTTATTTTATTTGTTTATTTATTCAAATGTCAAATGATTTAATGATGAATATCGGAAAGTCAAAGGTGATGGTTTTTGAAAGGGAATAGCAAATGACAGTTTGTAATATAAGTGTGAACGAAGAGAACTTGGAACAGGTGAGGGAATTTGTCTATTTAGGTAGCATGTTCACAGCAGATGGCCGAATGGATAGTGACGTCGAAAGAAGGGTTGGTGCGGGTAACAAAGTGAATGGAGCCTTAAGAATAGTTATTGGAAACAAAAATTTATCAATGAAGGCAATACAAGCAGTGTGAGCGGAACGAGAAGCCATGGAAGACCAAGGAAAGCATGGCATGACCAAATTAATCAAATACTAAAATGTGGCCACATTTGAAGTTAGAAAAATCGACGAGCGTGCATGTTACGATGTACGAATGTAGAGGAAGCTAGAGAGCAGTGGCGGTACTTCAATAGAAGTCCAGAAGCCTGGCTTGTGTAAGAAATTTTGAATCAAAACCTCTTCTGGCTTACAGAGGTTCAGCTCTTGTGGCTATTCCTCTTACGTCTAATGGGAACATTGTTGTAATGTGATTTGGTGGGTTGTTAGTTTATGCGGGGGCATGATTACTTAGATTTGGGGGTTTTGATTCAAAATTTCTTACCCGAGCCGGGCTTCTGGGCTTCTATGGGAGTACCGCTACTGGGCATAACCAAATTAATCAAATACTAAAATTTGGCCACATTCAAAGTCAGAAAAATCGACGAGCGTTCATGTTACAACGTATGAATGTAGAGTAAGCTATAGAGGTATGTCAGGACAGAACAGTATGGTGGTCCATCCTATCCCTCCGGAGAAATAGCATGATAGTTAGTTAATTTCATACGATTTTCCAGGGCGAGTTAGTGGAAGAATTGCACCAACAATTTTCCGACTGGGCAACCCAAGTTGTCCGCGTCTACAAGGGGCAGCGATACGCTGAGTTTGAGTGGCTGGTTGGACCGATTCCCGTTGAGTAAGTTACAAATTGCATTTTTAAAATACATCTTCAAAAAGCAAATATAAAACTGGTCACCCTCCCTTCTATCACTTCATTCTGCAGGCTTCTTATCCAGATGGCCTCATGTCAGGTCAGATGGTCAGTCTCATTTCATTTTCCCCCTTGTAGGAGACGAGTCGATTCTTCCTCAGTATGAGACCAATCTTGAGGCACATTTATCAAACAACTTGTTCTTATGCCCCAAAAAATGGTTTACGGAACTTACATGTTTACCATACACGATTTCTACTAGTAAAACGAAGTGCTTAATGATATCAAAAGAGCCTCTCAGATTTAAACTGATCATCGATAACACACCTATTGAGCAAGTCATGCGATTCACTTACCTAGGCATAGAGATCGGTGGCTACAGCGACCTATGTGACGAGGTGCGAGCACAAACCAACAAAGCGACAGCCGTGGCTGGCTGCTTGCGCGACACCATATGGAGGAACAAATAGATGTACTATCCGATAGTAAAGTCAATATATACAAGGCATGCGTTAGCCCCATCATGACGTATGGAATAGAGGTCAGAGCCGATACCTATAGAACTAAGAACCTTCTTAGAGTAGCAGAAATGTGAACCCTACGCTCCATCACAGGCAATACCCTCAGAGATCGGATCAGAAATGAAATGATAAGGTCTGTCTGTGGTGTTGAGGACATAGTGAGATGGAATGAAGCAGAAGGCGCTTTTGGAGAGACCACGTGGCGGTTCACGTGGACAATACAAGAATGCAAAAATTGTTAAAGATGAAAACCCAAGCAGCAAGAGATTACCAGGAAGGCCGCCAAAGAGATGGAGGGATGGCTGGACATCATTATCCCAGTACAGCCCACCATCACAAACAGGTCAAATGACCTAAACTAAGAGGAAGAAGGAGCAGATATGTTTACCTTACCAAAATCTTTTTTTTTTGCTGAGGGGGGGAAATCTTTATGAACGAATGCAGGACTCTTGCCCATTGAACTATAATCCCATTATATATTTGGTTTAATTTCACTTGAATATATGGGTATCGACCGGTTTGGCTCGCTGCCATATTCTGATGGAATGGTGTACCAGAAGATGGCAGTGAGCTGCCAAAATCGGTGTAAGCCAAAAAAAATACATTTTTTTTTTATTATTTACAATGAACTTCTACCACAAAATTTCAATTAACGACATTAATATTTTGAAATGATTAATATTTATCATAGCGACAAGATCGGAAAGGAAGTCATCTCCAGGTTCAGCTCCAATCTGAAGTCAGCGGGAACCTTCTACACGGATTCCAATGGACGGCAGCTGCTGAAGAGGGTGCTCAACTTCCGGCCCACGTGGGAGCTGACTCTGGAAGAGCCGGTGGCAGGAAACTACTACCCGGTTACCTCGGCAATCGCTGTCCGCGACCAGGACTCCGGCCTTGAGATGTCCATACTCACAGACAGGGCTCAGGGAGGGAGCTCCCTGGCCGATGGACAAGTAGAACTTATGGTGAGTAAAATTACATTGAGCTATCACTAACAAACAAAGCTACACATTACACTTAAATTCTTTCACTGCGAATATAAATATATCCACTAGGCAGTGGCAGTACTCCAATAGAAACCCAGAAGCCCGGCTTGCGTAAGAAATTTTGAATTAAAACGCCAAATCTAAGTAATCATGCCTCCGCATAAACCAACAACCCACTAAATCACCTTCCAACAATGTTCCCATCAGATGTAAGAGGAATAGCCACAAGAGCCGAACCTCTGTAAGTCAGAAGAGGTTTTGATTAAAAATTTCTTACTTAAGCCGGGCTTCTGATGATAATTGTTAATAAGTCTAAGGTAATGATTTTTGATAAATAAGAAATCATGACAGTCTGCAACATTAGAGTGAATGGTGAAAATTTGGAGCAAGTAGATGAGTTCGTGTATTTGGGTAGTATGCTTACAAAACAAAGTGAATGGTGCACTCAAAGTTGTAATCGTAAACAAAAACCTATTCAAAAAAGCTAAAATGGCAGTGCACAATGGTGTTCTTGTACCGACCCTTATGTATGGGAACAAAGCATGGAAAATAAGGATGAAAGTAGAATAAATGCAGTAGAAATGAGATCTCTTAAACGAAAGTGTAGATACTGTGTGTATGATAGAGTGTCGAATGAAAATATAAGAAGTGAATGCAGTGCGAATGATGGTGTTATGAACAAAATAATGAAAGAATCATTAAGATGGTTTGGACACATGGAAAGAATGAATGAAGAAAGAATGGTAAAAAAAGTATATGTTAACGATGTAAATGGAACCAGAAATAGAGGAAGACCGAGCAAAACGTGGCACAACCAAATAAATCAAATATTGAATGTCAGCCACGTGAGGAGTCAGAGAAATCGACGCGCGTGCATGACACGATGTATGAATTTTGAGGAAGCGAGAGAAATATGTCAGGAAAGAAAATTGTGGCAGTCCATTCTTTCTGCCAACCCCTTCGGAGAGACGTCGTGATTCTGATATATTTTCTAAGATGTTTGGCCTTGCAAGTTTATTACAGCTATAATACCAAACCTTTTAATGTTGTTTTATATACTTTTAGGTCCACAGAAGGCTGTTGTTTGATGACGCCTTTGGAGTGGGAGAGGCGCTTGATGAAAAGGACGGAGAAAGAGGACTTGTGGCTAAGGGAAGACACTTCTTACATATCGGCAAAAACGAAGATAAGGGTGGGTATTTTTTATTATTATTGATCGAAAATGTGTGGTATGTTTTATTGTACGGATGTGAAGCGTGAACCTTGAAAGTTAACTCAATGAACAGACTTGAAGGCATTTGTGCCTTCATCACCGAATGCTCAGAGTTCTCTGGACAGACATGGTTTCTAATACCAAAGTCCTGAGGCGAGCTAGAGTTGACAGGGAACGGTTATCAACTTTCAAGGTTCGAAAGATTTCACATCTGGGTCATATACTGCGTGGGGAAAAGTACCACCTTCTCCAACTGATATTGGAGGGGGAAATTGAGGGATGCCTAGGGCCCGGTAGGAGACAAATGTCCTGGCTGCGAAACGTGAGGGAGTGGACCGGCATCCGAAGTGTGGGGGAGCTGTTCCGAGCGCCAGGGACGGGTTCACCGAGGTGATCGCCAACGTTGGGGGGACCCGAGAGGGCACTTGAAGAAGAAGAAGAAGATATCGAAAATGGTTAAAAAAATAGATTGCTCTATTTCTGAAAAAGCTAATATGGCTGTGCACAGTGGTACAGCCATAGTAGTGATGGGTATGTCTAACTGGAAGATAAGGTACTGTAAAATAACATATCACCTACCGACCCTTATGTAGGGAACTAACAAAAGAAGGATGAAAGTAGAATAAATGCTGTTGGGACGAAGATTGCACCAATAAACTGGAAAGTAAATCTTTTTTTACTACTGGTGTGTTATAAATCTTTATATAATAAAATTTTAAGACTGTTTGGGTCGATGAAAAGTAATAATTGAAGAATGAATGGTGACAAATATGTTAAGTTGTTGAATGTTACCAATATTTGTAGAGAAATACTGGATTTTACCCATTGCGGGTTAATCATTAGGGCAGAATGGGGATTGTTGTTAACACAAAGCGATCGCTTAACCTAATCAATGACAGGTCATAAGTCTTGTGAACGCCTCGACCACCATATTGTTTCCAAAAAATAATTTACATCTTCGTCTCTATTGAGATACAATCAATCCTTATGTTAAGTTGGTTGGTTAAGTTAATAAAAAAAGTTGGTATCCATGCATAACATGATGTTTGAACAAATGAACAACATGTAAGCAATTCATTTGGACATTAAAAAAAGTAACAATAACAATATGAACATTTACAGAGCACACTTACATGATAAGAAACAACATCTCTCAAAAGGACCTCAAATATGTCAATTTAAGCGAGGCAGCACTCCTTTCAGAATTGATAATATATTGTTTATAAATACTGCCTCAATGACACCAAAAATGTCCAAATCCGAGGTGATGAAGGATGGACCTATATAGAACACAGGATAGTATATAGGTCCATCCTTTTTGCCTACTCCTTTAAGGTAAAGGCTTGATGGTTTGCTATGAGTTTTTATTCATTATAGTCATTTGCTAAGACTGTCAAGTTATAATGGAATTATTTCCTAGTTCATTGTTTTGGCCGAAACACTGATACCTTAACATTTTAAACTGTTAAATTAAATTATATATTAAATTAAATTAAATTATATATCACAATTATATATTATTTTACGCGACAGCTGTTTCATCAACCTATATTGACATCATTGTAACACCTGATGATGTCAACATAGGTTAATGAGACAGCTGTCGCGTAAAATAAAATACAATTGTGATACAAAAAACATGTTATTTAATTTAACAGTTTAAAAGGAATTATTTGATAATATGTATCTTCTTTGGTCAGAGTGATTTTTGTAAAATGTTTACTTATTTGTATGTATTGTTTTAAATAAGGTTCCGTGGTAAGAAGACAGCTGATTTTGGCTAAGCAACTCGAACCAACTGCGTTCTTCACTCAAGCCAGCAATCTAACTTTCCAACAGTGGCAAGGAGCTAACAATGAGGTAAAATCTCATTTTAAATTTCATCAATTAAGGTAAAAAAACACCGCAACTTATGTAGACGCATAATTTAAAAAATAAACATTTGTTTTGATTACAGTTCAGCGGTTTGAACACGGAGTTGCCAGCAAATGTTCATCTTTTGACAGTTGAGCCATGGAAGGACGGAACAATTCTGATCAGACTCGAGCACTTCTTGTCAAAGACAGACGATCCGGAAGAACTCTCGAAACCAGTCACGCTCAATGTGCAGCGCCTCTTCTCTGGGATGGACATCGAGACAATCAGGGAGACCACGCTAGGAGGAAACCAATATCTGGAAGATTCAGACACACTCAAATGGGAGGCCGAAACCTTTGACAACTCGGTCGACATTGTGCCGATCAAGAAACAGTCTAAACCTCTAGTTGACGACAAAGTTTTGGACCAAATTGACGGAATAAAGGCTCTAGTTGAAGAGAATAGATCCATCATCGAAAACATGCAGAGAACCGTAGAAAAAATGCAGAAAGAAAGAGAAGGTTTGGATTATTATCCGAGTGGATCAGCAAGCATTGAAGAAGTAAAACCAAAGGTGGAACGCAAGAAAAAAACTGTCAAAAAACATAAAAATATGTACGATGAACAAAGTATGGAGATCACACTTGAACCGATGCAGATCAGGACATTTTTAGTCACAGCCAAGTTTTTGGAATGATTTGATTACACTAAAATACTGTTTTGTCACTGTGGGTATGGATTTAAAAAACAGTTATTATATTTATATGAATAGTTTATTTGTTTAAATAGCATGCAATTTAGAATCATAAACAGACAAATGAATTGACTTGTCTTTACAATGTAAAAAGTTATAGACTTACCAGCATTTTGAATCTAACGTCAGGTGTTACGCTTCATCGCTTAAATTCTTCTTCTTCTTCAGCTTCTTTATTTAAGACTTTGTCCTGTTATTTCTGAGAACCTGTTTCTTGAATATAGATGTCCAATTGTCTTCCCATCTTTTGGTGGTCAACCATGAGGTCGGTTGCCTGTTGGTACTTTATTTGATGCTTTGTTTATTAATCTTTCGGAATATGCTCTTTCTAGTAACATCTTCTTTGTTTTCCCTATCGTACAACACCTTCATCATCGCATATCTTCCTTATTTTGGAATTTCTCACTCCGTATTGGAATGTTGTTTCCGCAATGGATCGGTGAGACTCATTGTACTTATGGTGTCAGCCCTTGTTTCAATTTCATATGTCATTATATTATAGTAATTCTCTCTTCAGTCTTTCTAATTTATATACAAAATTAACTCAAATCGAATTTTTATCTAACCTTACTTACTCTGACTCCGAGTATCATTTTGCAATGGATCAGAGAGTCCTAATTTTTGTGGTTCTTAGGTTTGTTCTGCTGGTGTTTGACTTCGTCTCAACTCCATATGTCATTAAAGTTCGAATGCATGTTTTATAGATTCGTATTTTGCTCTCCTTCAGCATATATTTGTTTTTCCAGGCCGCATTTTTCAAACTGGATAGCCAGAATGGTGGCTTTGAAATTAACAGCATTTAAATAGATTAAAAATAAATCTTTTTAATAAAAATATTACATTATTCAAGGGATGGCTGTGAAATGTTAAATACTGCAAAATTAAATATGTTTCAATACTCTATATATTTTTTTGTATAGTTTGTTTAATCCACAGTGATAGCTAATAAAGAATCCTATGTACATAAATTTAATTTTAAGATGTTTTATAAATGGCAATACTTTAAATAATACCAAATAAATACATATTATTACAATGCATAGTTTATTTGTTTTTTTTGTGGGCCCCCGGTGCATTTACTACATCTATAGAGATATTGAAGTTATATGGTAAAAAAAGTATATGGACTTGGACTTGGACTTGGATCTTCTGGCTTACAGAGGTTCACAAATGTGTAAAGGCAACAAGCCGTAACTTAAGTTGCGGCTGTTTGGCGTAACACGGCTCACAGCATTCTTATAACTGGCCTCTATCATATACAATCACAGATCTTTCTCTATCTCTTTCCTTTACTGAGATATTCACTATCCCAATAGCCGCAAAATTGTATTAATTTGATACATGTTTTGGCAAAAAGCATAATCTTAAGTTGCTGCTTTTTACCACGGCACAGCCAAAACTTGCGGCCTTTTGCTGCGACACAATATGTATCCTGGCAAATGACAGCAACTTAAATTGCGGCCCATTACCAAATTATTTGTGCGACGGTCTAGCTAATATGTGGCGGCAAAACACATTTTCTTTAATAATGTGAAGCTTATTAAACGATTATGGCAAAAACACGTCTTAATCATTTCTAAGAACTGTATTCTTACTTTTAAAACTAAGTTTGCATAAGAAAACTTATATGATAAAATATGACTTTAAATGATAAAATATAGCAAAAAACAAAATAAAACTATAAAACCGTTTATCTCAAAACTACTATTTTTAACTTGCGGCTATTTGCCTTTGCACATTAGTTCAGCTCTAATGGCTATTCCTCTTACGTCTGTAGGAAACATTGTTGGCAGTTGTTTTATGATGGGGCTAAATGTAGTGTCCCTCCGAAAGAGGGCAAGGGGGGATTTAAGGTATATGATAAAGTCTTATATTATTGCCAAGGAATGGAAGACCAGTTAGGTTTGGGATTGTATTTATGAAAAAAGTCTGTTCCCGAGGGGAAGATAAGAGGAGCAGTGCCTGGATGGAGTTGTGATAGGAGATAGCATCCTGCGTGAGACCATTTTTTAACAATGTGAATGGAACTAGAAATAGGGGAAGACCGAGGAAAACGTGACATGATCAAATAAATCAAACATTGAATGTCGGCCACGTGAGGAGTCAAAGAAATCGACGCGTTTGCATGACAACATGTATGAATGTTGAAGAAGAGAGTCAGGAGAGAAAAGTGTGGCAGTCCATTCTTTCTGCTTACCCCTTCGGGGAGACGGCGTGATGGTCAACTAGTTAATTAGTTTTTTGAAATTATAAGAAGCATGTGTATTAGCTACACAGCATCGGTAAGAGAAAGTAATAATGACACGGTAAACTTTACTAAAACTCTTCAGCTAAATACCTTACATGTATTATATGCCATTTTACATTAGCGCAATTTTCCCACTTCTGGTCAAGCGCACTCATACACATTTTTCATCTATGGAAATAGAAATGTTCAAATACCTGTTGTGACAACGCTAGTAGTAAAACTTTAAGACTAATTGGTAGCAAATGCTTATAGTAATTAGTCTTAAAACGTGTATAGTTAAAATTTTTGCCGTATTCTTGTGGAACCTTTTGTCATACTGTCTCTAATTGAAACATACTTTTTGACGTTTATGAAATTGAGGTTAGAATAATTATTATTATCTCACAATAACGAAAATATCTGTTTAATTTGTTATAAATAAAGTAAGTCTTTAACTTTGATAAAGTTAAAGACTTACTTTATTTCCGAAAGACAAAATCTAAGACAGAAATGTTTTTTTAATGGATCACTTTTCAAATTACGAATTTGTCATTCCAAATTTAATGTAAACATAATGAGTTCAGTATTTATTTATAAATAGTGAAAACGCAATAATCCATAATCGTAATGTCTAGTGTATGTTTTAATGTTCTTGCCAGGTGTTAAAGATGTGTAATTTTGTAATATTTTTTTCAGTGACAGAGGAATATTGAATATTGCTGTCTCTAGCTTTTAAGATGCCTTACCCAGAAAAACCAGATGCTGTATTCATCAAGCCGGAACCAGGGTTATTCGTTGAGGAGGATAATGAAGTTGTCTGCAAATCTGATCTCAAATCCAACATTATAGAGCATCTTCCAGGAGCTGAATCAGAGTTGTATACTATAGAGAAAAAGTACATAGTTACAGAAACAGAAGTGGACATCTCTTATGATGCAGTCAAGAAAGAAAATACTGACTCAATTGATTCTGTAGACGATTCATCAAACATAAAAGATAGTTTATTGATTATTAAAGAACACCGTCAACTTAAAACAAAATCAAAAAACAAAAAAAGTTCCAAGAATACATTCCCTTGTTCATTCTGCAACGAAACATTTCAAAATAAATATCGTTTAAATTGTCACATTGTCACCCACACAGGAAAATCTTTGGATTGTTCCATCTGTGGTAAAACATTCTCGTCGAAAACGTATTTAAAAAAACACACGTTTGTACATGCGTACATGTTTACGTGTGCGACGTGCAATGTATCCTACGACGAAAAGTCAAAGTTAATTAAACATTTAAGAGTCCATCCGCTCGTCAAAACGTACCGTTGCTTATCTTGCGACATTTATTTTTCAACGAAAACGTCTTTAGACGAACACAATCGCATCCATTCGAACGAGAACCTGTTTTCATGTCCCGTTTGTAAAAAATCATTTTCGAATAACGCCTTTCTCGTACAGCATATTCGAATCCACACCGATAAAAAGCCGTTCTCGTGCCCGAAATGCGATAGCAGTTTTTCTAGAGAATTATCATTGAAAATACACATGCGGGAGCACAGCAATGCGACGAGTTTAACCTGTGGCCTATGCGACATGACGTTTACCGACAAGACAACGCTCAGGGAGCATTTACTACAGCACACCAACGGGAAAATATATCCGTGCTTGATCTGTCGTAAAATGTTTTCACAAAGCAGCGATCTACAAGTGCACAAGTGTATATCGCAATCAGAAAAGTTGTATCCTTGCGGACTCTGCAACAAACGTTTCTCGTTTAAAACATCGTTGAATTCGCACATGCGGTTTCACGGTGAAAACGTCTATAGTTGTTTGAAATGTAACGCTTCATTTACTGATAGGGTTTCTCTAACAAAACATATCCGTATACATAAAAATGATAAATATTTTTGTTCAATTTGTACTTTGGAAGTCGTGTCAGATAAAGACCATTCGTGTTCTAGAGTAGCAACATTCAAAGTAAGATAATTAAACTATTTTACTGAAATCTATTGATGGAAGTTCATTTTAAATAATAATTAAATAAAACAATTTTGACAAGAACCACAGAAATGGAGACTCTCTGATCCGTTGCGGGAACAACACTCCGAAACAGAGTAAGAAATTCTGAAATAAGAAAGATCTGCAATGTGGAAGATATTGTGTGATGGGGAAGACAGAGAAGACGCTACTGGAGAGATATCGTGGAGAGAGCATGTTCTGAAAGAGTGATAAATATAGCCGCAAATAAAGTACCAACAGGAAATCGACCTCCAGGAAGACCACCTAAAAGATGGCGAGACAATTGGACATCTACATCCCAGGAATAGGCTCCGAGAAATAACTGGACACAGTCCTTAATAAAGCAGAAGAAGAAGCAGAAGAATTTTGATATGTAGCCATTATTATGTGGTTTGACGGCCACATGGAAAGAATTTTGAGAAGTAATACAAAATAATAATTATTATTATAATTACTTATTAGTATCACCCCAATTTTGCATTATATGATTTTCTCCACCCCTAAATTATTTAAAATCATTTTTATAAGGACACACTGTTTGGCGATTAGGTTTTGTTTGAAAACGCCCTCGCAAGGTGAAAGAAATTTGTAACTATTGTTTATATATAAATAAAAAATCAATATAAAACCAAAAAAGCATTTGCATTTTTAAATCTTCGTCGGTTTGTCTTCATCCACTGCTGGACGTAAGTCTCTCCATCTCAACGCCATCCCTCTCGGTCTCTCGCTAGTGTTCTCCAGGCCCTTCCCGCCGTCCGCACAATATCTTCGCTCCACCTGGTAGGCTGTCTCCCGACACTTCTCCGGCTCAACCTTGGCCTCCATTCATAACCCTCTGGCTCTATTTTCCATCATCCCGTCGACACACATGACCAGCCCACTGCCACTTCATCCTCGCAATGCGTATCCCTACATCGGTGACCCTGGTGCGTCTTCTAATCTCCACATTGGGTATATGGTTTGTAAGTGAGATACCTAACAATGGACCTTTACATAGCCCGTTGTGCAACTTTGATTTTGTGCGTTGCTTATTTAGTTAACGTCCATGTCTCGCATCCATAGGTCATCACAGGTAACACACACTGCTCCAGAACTTTTGTTTTTAAATTTTGTGGCATGTCCGACTTGAATATGTTGCCCAGCCTTCCCAATGCAGACCAACCGAGCTGTATCAATCTCCTTGGCATGACCCTCTCTTCCAAAAGTTAACATTTTAAAATATATATACCCAATTAACTAACCAACCATCACCCCGTTTTCTCCGGAGGGGTAGGCAGAGGATAGAAATGCCACACTGTTCTGTCCTGACATACCTTTCAAGCTTCTTCTACAATCCATATTATATTGTAACACACACACTCGTCAATTTTTCAGACTTTTAATGTGGCAACATTTTAGCAATTGATTACTTTATGTAATGCCATGTTTTCCTCAACCGTCATCTTCTTCTTTTTCCATTCAGACTACTTGCACATAATTTTTTAACTATACTTCTCATCTATTCGTTCCTTATGTACATACCATCTAAGCGATCCTTTTGTGATTTTTTGGTTTATTCCATTCGCAATGCTTCATCCTGTATGGCATTCCAGTATCATTTCCAGAAAGCTCAAGCTCCAAACATTCAGCAGCAGCGTTAAAAGCGTACTGCTGTACGGATGTGAGACTTGGAAATCTACCGTGGACGTTATCGGAAAATTCCAGGTGTTTATAAATAGGTGTCTTCACTCAATATTCAAGATCTATTGGCCCCAAACAGTGTCAAATGCCATTCTCTGGAACTTGGCAGGCGAAAAGCCAATTAGAGAATAAGTCGCTAGACACAAATGGCTGTGGATCGGTCACACTATGAGTCGGAACCCAGCCTGCATCGCTCAGGGCGCACTAGATTGGTACCCTATGGGGGGAAAGAGGAGGCGAGGCAGACCTAGAACCACCGGAGAAGAGCCCTGCAGGACGAGGTTAAAGCAGCAGGCCTCACTTGGGATGATGTTAGGCATCAGGCATGCGATAGTCATATGGAGAAGGTTCCTTGAGGTCCTATGCACCACGGAGGTGTAACAAGACAAGAAGAAAAATAATAGATTCCATAAACTATTTTATCCTAGCATGCAATCAACAGCCTTACATTTATTACCTTTTCATCATTTGATATTCTATCGTACATCATATTCCCGCACATTCTTATCTGTAATTTCATTTCTACGGCATTTATTCTACTTTCATCCTTTTTTGCTAGGTCCAAGCTTCACTTCCATAGATAATTAAAAAAGGGTACATAACTAACAAACTAACTAACCATCACGCCATTTCCTCGGAGAGGTAGGCAGAGAGGATGGATCGCCACACTGGCCTGTCCTGGCATACCTATCGGGCTTCCTCTACATTCATACATCGTACCATGCACGCACGTAGATTGTTCCGACTTCGAATGTGGCCGCCTTTTAGTAATTGATTAATTTGGTCATGCTATGTTTTCCTCGGTCGTCCTCGGCTTCTTTTCCCACTCACGCTGCTTGTGTACAACTTTTTAACCATTCTACTCTCATCCATTCGTTCCATATGTCCGAACCATCTCAGGGATCCTTTTTTAATTTTATTCATGATGCAGTCATCTGCCTTACATTTCTTTCTTATTTCATCGTTCGGTATTCTATCATACAACGTTTTCCCGCACATTCTTCTTAGTGATCTCATTTCTACACTTCTACATTTCTAAAAGGGTACATTAATAAAATAAAAACCAAAGAACTGTAGTAACGATATAATATATTTATTTTCTTATATAAACACATTGTACATAGATATTTATAAAAATATAGGTGTTTCAAAATTTTTTTGTCATTTGTGCTATCATTTATAAAGTATCTTTCGTAATAGTTAGAATTAAAAAACATTTTAGTTGTATATCCTTAAACTTACTATAGTTTATTCCATAAACAATTTAATAATAAATGTTATGGATAATTTGAAGGGGAAAAAAACAGAATAGCCAATTTAAGCAAATATATTATAAATGTGGTTTCACCGAAGAATGTTCAGGATCCCATGGATAGACAGAGTGACGAATACAGAAGTCCTGAATCGTGCAGGAGTAAATAGAGAGCTGCTGACATTAATCAAAGTCCGCAAGATTGCATATCTGGGTCACGTTCTGCGAGGAGAGAAGTATCGCCTGCTGCATCTAATATTGAAGGGAAAAATAGAGGGCCGCGAGGGGGCAGAGAGAAGGGGGCAAGAATGTGAGGGGATGGACGGGAATCGGAACTGTGGAGGAGCTGTTCCGGACAGAGCAGGATAGGGAAGAGTTTATCAGAGTGATCGCCAACGTCGGGAGGACCTGACAGGGCACTTTAAGAAGAAGAAGAAGTAAATATAGCAAATAGAGGCAATAAACAAATGAGCTCTTTAAAAAGAGTCGATTCTTGCATCATATAATCGCCAACAACTCAGATGTTATAAAAACCTTGTTTTATTTTGTGATGTTATTATTTCTAAGGCACAAACTTAAAAATAACACTTAATAAATACATTTATTTGTAAGCGGTGCATCTCTCTAACTTCATCTTACATGGTTTCATTCAACTCCAACATTCTTGTCTTCATGTCATCGTAGGAGATTTGATTCTGTAAAATAAACAAAATATTAATAAAGCACAATATTTTGATTCAATAAAACATATGAAAACAAACAAAGAAGATATTTAGCATGCATAGGTGCTTAATTTAGCACGTATAGGGATATGGAAAGAAGGGTTGGGGCAGGCAACAAAGTGAATGGTGCACTAAAAGTTGTCATGGCAAACAAAAACCTATCCAAAAAAGCTAGAATGGCAGTGCACAATGGTGTTCTTCTACCGACCCTTATGTATGGAAGCGAAGCATGGAACTGGCAAAAGAAGGATGAAAGCAGTAGAAATGAGATCTCTTTGATGAATGTGTGGATACTCTGTGTATGATAGAGTGTCAAATGAAAATTTAAGAAGTGAATGCGGTGCGAATGATGGTGTTATGAACAAAATAATGAAAGGATCATTAAGATGGTTTGGACACATGGAAAGAATGAATGAAGAAAGAATGGTAAAAAAATTATATGTTAACGATGTAAATGGAACCAGAAACAGAGGAAGACCGAGGAAAACGTGGCACGATCAAATAAATCAAATATTGAATGTCGGCATGTGAAGAGTCAGAGAAATCGACGCGCATGCATGACACGATGTATGAATGTTGAGGAAACGAGAGAAATATGTCAGGAAAGAAAAGTGTGGCAGTCCATTCTTTCTGCCTACCCCTTCGGGGAGACGGCATGATGGTTAGTTAGTTAGTTTTTTTAGGTGCTTAATCCAGTTGTGATATACGATTTGGAATGTTGACTATTAAAATAAAACATCAGGAAGACAAATTACACATTTGCTGAAGTGGGCAGGTGAAGTACTGTTGCTCAACCACATTAGGAACATTCACATCCATGGCAGTTTCTGAGTGAGGCCAATCTCAGATAAACTTTAGGAGAACCGTCTCAGATGGTCGGCCAAGTCATGCGGTGTCCAGCAGATACAGGAGAATGTCTTTTGGTTTATTCCATTCGCAATGCTTCGCCCTGTATGGCGTTCCAGTATCATTTCGAGAAAGCTCAAGCTCCAAATATTCAGCAGCAGCGTTAAAAGCGTACTGCTGTACGGATGTGAGATTTGGAAATCTACTTCAGACGTTATTAGAAAACTCCAGGTGTTTATAAATAGGTGCCTTGACTCAATATTTCCATACGTCATCACCGGCAGTATGCATGAATCATGAATCACGTATGGGATGGAAACTATGACCCTCACCAAGAGAAATGTAGAAAGATTAAGAGTCACGCAGCGTTCCATGGAAAGACATATGCTCGGCGTCAGTCTCCGAGATAAAATCAGAAATGAGGAGATAAGACGCCGAACAAAAATAACGGACATCATGGAACGACTAGCGAGACTGAAGTGGCAATGGGCGGGTCATGTGGCGAGACAGAGTGAGGATAGATGGACCCAGAAAATAATAAGGTGGAGACCATGGGAGAATAGGAGAAACGTCGGCAGGCCGCAAAAAAGGTGGGCCGACGACATTGCTGCCGTGGGGGGGAAAATGTGGCTACGGCTGGCAGGAGATAGAGACGAGTGGAAGGGAAGGGAAGAGGCCTATGTCCAGCAGTGGACCGATAAAGGCTGACGAAGAAGAAGAAGACTCAATATTCAAGATCTATTGGCTTCAAACAGTGTCAAATGCCATTCTCTGGATCAAGGCAGGCGAAAAGCCATTTAGAGAACAAGTCGCTAGAAGCAAATGGCTGTGAATCGGTCACACTCTGAGTCGGAACCCAGCTTGCATCGCTCGGAGAGCAATCTTCTGAACACACATTCATTAAAATGAAAGACGTCGATTTCCAAGCAATGACTTCAGAGAGCCATTTATTGTGTTACCAGCACTAACCCTTCCTTTGATGTATTTCTTTATTTTTGCATCTCTTGTCTGATTAATTTGTACGTAAAAACATAAATTTGAATTATACTTACGTTCCACATTTCACTGTCCCAGTCATCGAACATCCTCCTGAAGATAACAGGTTCGTGACCTTGTTTGATGTATACAACCACAACATTGTCGGGTGTCCTGTCTGAAGGATCGGTCTTCAAGTACTCCTGCGTAAATAAAAACAAAGTATATGTTTAAAGTCCAGATAAAGTGACCTAATGATAATCTGTACAGGATAGAATTAGAAGGGGAGGGTTATATATAGGAAATTGACTTCCGGATGGGATTTTGCAGGACTGTACAATAGTACCCTCAAAGAGTCGTCCATAGTCAAAGTAAGAAAGCGCAAGACCCAGCCAATTTATAGAAAAAAGCTTTTAAAATTCGGTTACTTATAATTAATTGTTTAATAAATCAATAACTGTTAAATTAAATAACTTTGTTTTATGTATCACAATTGTATTTTATTTTACGCGACAGCTGTTTCGTCAACCTAGTTGACATCATCAGGTGTTACAATAATATATCAAATGTCAAATTTTTGTGATTTTTCGAACCTTTATGTGTATTTGTTCCTATGTCAATTTTAATAATTTCTTTGATATAATTTTGAAGTTCTTGCTGGAGTTGAGTTAGGTACCTCTGATAGGAGAGGAACAAGAGGAAGTTTGTAATAAAAATGATGGAGTTGAATAGAAATTTGAAAGGGCATTTGAAACGATTAAAAATGTGTTGTATTAGTTGTATTGACGTTTATTTAGTTTAGATCTTCTTACCATGATGGCAGTCTGCACCGACTGTCTTTCCCTCTTGGTGGCTTGGTTTCCTAGCCAGGCGTAGATTTCTTCTCCAGAGTCCAGAAGGAACACATCATCATCATCCAGATCCTGTAATCAAACAGATAAATTATTTTAAATATCTTAATAAAAAAAACTATTTAACTAACTAACTAACCATCACGCCGTCTCCCCGAAGGGGTCGTCAGAAAGAATGGACTGCCACACTTTTCTTTCCTGACATATTTCTCTCGCTTACTCAACATTTATACATCGTGTCATGCACGCGCGTCGATTTCTCTGACTTCTCACGTGGCCGACATTCAATATTTGATTAATTTTATCATGCCACGTTTTCCTCAGTCTTCCTCTATTTCTGGTTCCATTTACATCGTTAACATATACTTTTTTACCATTCTTTCTTCATTCATTCTTTCCATGTGTCCAAACCATCTTAATGATTCTTTCATTATTTTGTTCATAACACCATCATTCGCAATGCATTCACTTCTTATATTTTCATTCGACACTCTATCATACAAAGAATATCTACACTTTCGTTTGAGAGATCTCATTTCTACTGCATTTATTCTACTTTCATCCTTCTTTTGTCAGTTCCATGCTTCGCTTCCATACATAAGGGTCGGTAGAAGAACACAATTGTGCACTGCCGTTCTAGATTTTTTGGATAGGATTTTGTTTGCGATTCACTTTGTTGCCTGCCCCAACTCTTCTCTTGTAAACATACTCCCTAAATACACAAACTCACCTACTTGCTCCAAATTTTCACCATTCACGCTAATGTTGCAGACTGTCATGATTTCTTATTTTTCCAAAATCATTACCTTGGACTTATTAACAAACAATCTTAATAAACAAGTATTATATTTACTTTATAATTTATGTCTTAACACCAATTAATTTCACAAATTGTAATACAATATTGATACACACAAGCAGTCTAAAAAAAAAAAACGTTAATTGGAACCTATTATACAATATAAGTGGCAGTTATTTTCATTGAATACGAGTTTATAAGAAACTATAATTCTAATTAATACACATGGTTAACAATGTAACATATGTTTTCTCATCAATATAAATAAACAATTATTATTTTATAGCCTTTTCATAAAGTTTGTAGGTTATTGACCTCGCAGGCAAAGTACGAAATGCATGACCCACATAAGTGGACACAATGGACTTCGACTGCTGTACCAGCATATTTCATGATGAATTACATTGCACGAACAACCGAAAACACCTGACGCTGCACCTACATATCGCAATGATGAAATACATTGCATGGACAAAAGTGATGAATCAGGGCCCGGATTCATTCACACAGGTCACTAGAGGTTGTCCAGCAGAGCATCGTGTGCAAAGGACGCAAACATATAAAAGCGGTACATTCGACCACCCGATACGTCAGTCAGTATTACGGCTTCTAACCGACACGAGTCTACGTTAATAAGTCTACATCACGAGGGACCCTGCCCCGCTGCTATCGACGTCCAGGCGCACCCTCCATTACTTGTGATGCAGAATAATTACTTGTGATGCAGAATAAACGTCGAAACATCCCTAAAAGTTTAATTCTAGTTAAACATTGCACAAGTGACAATTGTCTTTTGAATGATGCCTTACCTCTTGGGAGTATCCTCCGATCTCCTGCAGTTTGACCTGGTTCCTGAAGTCCACGATGATCTGAATGAGGCGCGGCTCCCTTCCCACGCGGAGACGCATCTTCTGCTTGGCCACTGAGGACTCCTTCACTTCTTCTGCCTGACCTCCTATAAACGAATTTGTCATAAATTAATTCATATTCTTGAAGTATTCATCAATAGATTATATGTTTTTATTAAAACTACTGGTCAGAGTATGTATCAATTATGTATTTTCTTTTGCTGTTGTATTGCTATGTCTGTACGGCGGCACATCGAGGGAGAGTAGCGTAGCTTAAATGTGGTCTGGGTCCCCCTTGGTTGCAAATATACATATATTACTATTATTTTTTAACGTAAGTCCCGTATGGACGGGGGACGGGCCTAGGGAGTAGAAGAGTGAAGCTGACGCTGCGCCTATAACAGCTTCGGGTATGCGGATGGAGCCCTCTATGGCTCGGCCATATATTGGTCAGAGGGATCTCATTTCTGTGGGATTTATTCTAGTCTTATCATTTTTTGCCAGTTTTGTGTTTGATTTTCAAGCTCATAGGTTATTGCAATAACACCATTGTGTACTGACAACAGAGCTTTTGTTTGTGATGAAAACATTTAAAACATCATTCACCCTGTTGTATGCATCTCTTCTTTCAGTATCACATTGCAAAATGAGCGCTGATTTTTTATTTATTTTATATAATGCAAAAAAAAGGAATTAATTCAAGAGAAATGAAACTTAAAATAATAACTGTTTTCTTGTTTATTAATCTGTAAAATTTATGGCCCTTACCAAGAGCAGCCCAGAACTCTTCAGGTTCTTCTCCTTCTTGGATAGTCTCAACCTCACGGTCACCGAACAGGCTCTGCGAGATACTGTTGGTGGCTTCCTTTTCTTCATCAGATGATTCCTACAAAAAAAAAATCAGACTCTACTCATAATATTGCAAGAGTACATGTGTTATGGCGGAAGTATTAACCAAAGCCGCAAAACTCTGAAAGGATTTTTATAATTATTTTGACATATTAAGCACTCTGATAAAAAGACAATTAATGTTAGATGGTGTCTAAAGTTCTGTCGGGATTAAATGCATAACCCATATAAACAGAATTCGAGTGCTAAACCAGCATATTTCATGATGAAATATATAACACGAATAACCGAAAACGCCTGACTCAGGACCTACTTATCAAAACTGATGAGTCGAGGGCCCAGATTTATTCAGTTTGGTCACTAGGTCACTAGAGCAGAGCATCGTGTGAAAATGGAAGCAAAGCATATAAAAGCGGTACATCCGACCACCATGGACAGTTTTCCTTCTTGCGACTTCTAACCGACACGAGTCTACGCCGTCAAGTCTACGTACAAGAAACCTCCGACCCTCCTACCGAGCTACGAACTGTCTACACTGCTGCGCCACGCAACTTCCGACGAGTCTTCGCTCCAGCCGACCGACGCTTCTGCCCAGTGAGCCATCAGCCCCAGCTGCTATCAACGTCCAGGCGCACGCTCCATCACGAGTACATAATACTGTTAACGTATGATTACTTGTGACCTGCAATAAACGCTGAAACCTCCACTGCTTTTAACTCTCACCACATCCCCCAAAGTTCTATTAACCGCCCTATGCATATGAACGTACGTGATACGCACACTTTGACTGTACCATTCTGGGCTATCCCGTATCACGTACGCGCTTGAGAAAAAGTAATGTACCTAAAATGTACAAACGGTTAGGGATACGCGCGTGTGCCAACAGCACTTGAATACAAGTCTTCACAAGTATGATAATTTTACAAGGGGCAGGCGAAGTGTGCGGTCGAGTTTTTGACATTTCGTAATTAATTTTTTTTTAATTAGTATGTAATTAAATTTAATTCATAAAAAACATGTTTTTTTTGCATGTTTCTCGGAAAGTTACCTGGAGGTAAGGCGGTTAATAATCCGACAACATTGCTATAGCGTGTACGCTATATCAGTAATATTAAACAGGAGTAATTAAAGGATAATTGAAATGATTTAGGTATATACCTAAAGTACTTGAATAAAACACAATAAAGTTTAAATATGTTAGATGAGGCGTATGAAATCCTATCAAAACGATAACATAAAATCCGACATGGTTGTAAGACCATTTATGTTTCGCCGGTATTAATAACCAGGTGAGATGAAATTCTGTTCGGATTGCTTAAATAATTAAGGCCCATATGGCAGTCAACAAACGAACATCTACCTGGAAGGCATCCCATTAAAAAAAGTGGACCACTTCAGAAATCTCGGCTCTATTCTTACCAATGATGGCACGATTGAAAATGACTAAGAGCATAGAATAAACGTAGAATGGCTTAAATGGCGTGCCCTTTCAGGAGTACTTTGCGACAGCAAAGAACCCGTGATATTAGAAGGAAAAGTGTACCAAACTGCCAGTGGCGTGCGTAGGGTCAACCAGTAAGGCAAGCCCGTCCGACTTTCTTGTGTTACATTAGTGGGTCACGATAATGTATTTTTCCGGATTAAAAGAGTGTTATCTTTCTTAATTAATTTCGTGAATTAATTGATTTTAAATCCCATTTTAGGCATTTTAAATCTGTTCAAAAATTAAAATTCTGCATCATCAAACTCATGTTCTTGTATAATATAATAATATATTATATTTACAAATACAAGAAGAAATATAAATAATGACAATAATAATACATTTGTTAACACCGAAACACGAATTATAAATAACACGTGAAGTGAAATAAAATATGGCGAAATAAAATATGGCGCGTATGAGTGGAACAAAACATACACGTAGGACATTTCTGAGCATGTCAGCGGAGTCATTTGAATGGTTGCAGTAAAATAGGCACTAAGTACCATTTTTTTTTTTACAAAAAAACTAAGTATGCAGTTTCGTTCTATATGTCATATAGAACGAAACTGCATACTTAGTTTTTTTGTAATTTTTTTTGGTACTTAGTGCCTATTTTACTGCAACCATTCAATTTGCAACGCAACGAATTAAATCGCTTTAACTCGCGCGAAAAATCAAAATATTATATTTTATTCGTAGACGACTCAAACTCACCAAAAACATCGATTTATTATAGATTTTTTAAGGCAAGCCCGGCTTTTCGGGAAATGACTAGGCGAAAGAAGAAGATGGCAGTACTAATAATCTGTGTAAGAATAAGCAAAAAATAAACTGGCTTATTAGAAGATACCCTTCCCTATGATGGGTATCTCCTACACGTTGCTTCTAATAACCATTAATATCTCTATAAATATAATAAATATTCGTACAACGTTAAGATTTTAGGTATTCCTCCATAACATATTTATGCATTGATTTAAAAAATAATATTAATAATAATCAGAATTTATCGGGTACATCGGAGGTATTTTGTGAATATCGGAAACAAATTTGCGTATAAGCAGTGCTGTGAGTGCGCGACACTCTATTCGCATCTCACTCTTGCATACTTCACTGTGGAAGCGCGAGGAGCTCAATGTTCTCACTCCCGCCGGCAGTAGCTCTCGGGCTTGCAACCAGAGTGGGGTTATGCCCGTTCTGTGAGCGTTGCCAGATGTTTTTTTTTTTTAAATGTTTTTAGCAAATAAATCTCAATTATTATAATTTTTTACTTCAATTATAATTAATTAAGGGGATTAGCTATGAATGTTCTTATTTTTCCGATTTAAAATCACTAATTTTTGATCGGGTACTGACTACCCAACACCGGAACGCGCGTTTTTATTTTAGCATCCTAAGGGTTAATAGTAATTAATTTGAATTGTAAACATACTTTTCCGATCCAAGCGTAGATGTGTTCAGGGGTCTCCAAGAGGAATGTGCTTTCATGTTCCAGACTCGCAGCTTCTTCCGGTACCTGTTCTGCCCTCATGTCGTCTTCTTTCTCGCTGCCCTCGATCTAAGTAAGCAAAATTATTATATAGATAATTATTTCTTCATGGTTACATTTATTTAATATAATAAAACATGATTAATTTTTATTAGTTAAAATTCTTATAAACATTAAATTTAGAATTATATATTAGATTACATAATTAGAAGATGTTGCATACCTTATACAGGCGAGTTCCATCAGTATCGTAGGAGTCCTTCTGGTTCAAGCTCTTGAAGCCTGAGCCATGACCTCCCAAGTGGGTGACAAGACGTCCTAAAAAATGAATGTTTGATTAATATTTCTTGTTTCTTGTTCGGTTCTAGACTTATTTCAAGTATCTTTTCTTCTGTTATTGTTTATTTAGGGTACAGCTATACCGGAGTGCCAGCGTAGGAGTCAAGACACAGTTCGCTTGTGATCACGCCCTATGGCGCGGAGCATATATGATGATGATGATTTATATAGTGCCATTTTTGTGAGAGATTCACTTCAAGGGCGCTCAACGTCCGGAAAGCTTCTCTTAAAAGAATTCAATTCTCATTCCAAGAACAGAAGGGAACAGCAACAGCTATCACCAACATATGTAACTACATTCAGTCAGCACTGGATGCGGGCGAATGCATAACAGGACTAATACTGGACTTCAAAAAAGCTTTTGATACCGTACATCTGGACACACTACTTGACAAACTGACATCCGCAGGGGTGAGGGGCAAGGCGTACAACATGTTCAAATGCTACCTCACCCAAAGAAAACAATACACAGTTGTGTCAGGAATGACCAGCAACGAAACAATGACAGAATTTGGTGTGCCACAAGGGTCCATCCTGGGACCACTACTTTACATACTTTACATTAACGACATAACAAGATACAAAATGACAGGGAAAATAATTATGTACGCAGACGACCTTGCTATATTTTACAAAAACGACAACGACAATGAGACCTGTAAACAAATGAACATAGATATAGAGACACTAACCAACTGGACAACCAACAACTACCTGACCTTAAATGTAAAAAAGTGTAACATTATACACTTTGAAACAAGCAAGAAAAACCATAACATGTGTATAAAAATAAAAAATGACGCAATAACCGAACTCGACTATGTAAAGTACCTAGGACTAACAATGGACAGACAACTAAAATGGACAAAACACATAGACAACCTAACAGACAAGTTAGCATCGCTATACTCCCTCTTCTACAAAATACAGAATTACATACCAAGAAGGGAAAAAGTTATGATGTACGAAGCGTATGTAAAAAGCCGACTGACATATATGATTCCCTTCTGGGGGACAGGAAACCAAAAGGACATCTCCAGACTCCAAAGACAACAAAATAAAATAATAAAACTAGCATATAACATTGACTACCATACCCCAACCATACAAGTTTACAGACAAACTAAACAAATGGACATATCAGACCTGACCAAATATGAGACCTTAAAAATTGTACACAGAGTGACCATGGAAAAGCCAACAGACAGCACCTACAAATTAACTAAAAATTCAGACATACACAGACACTGGACCAGGAATTGTGACAGATATCACTTACCGATTGCACGAACTAAGACAGGACAATCAAGGATATTGAACAATGGACTGAAACTTTACAATGAACTACCTAAAGACACAAGGAATCTCACTACAACTCAATATAAGAAGTGTCTGAAGCAGTACATAATTAGTGGTAGGATCTAGAAATGTAACCATATAACCCAATTGGGTTTTTAAAAAAATAAATTAAAAAAAAAAAAAAAAAAAAGAAAAGTTTTAAGAGAGCTTCTGAACACTCCTTCGTCGTCTTGTTTGCCGATATTGTAGGGCAGCCTGTTCCACGCCGTCGGTCCCGCGATGCCAAAAGTGCGATCTGCGAAGTTTGAAGCTCCTTGGCGCCGCGGGACGAGAAGTTTGTGTGTTGCTTCTTCCTTCGAGGATCGTAGAGTTGACTACCGATATAGTGTGGCCGGTCCCATAGTGCGCGTGCATACGTTGGTTTGCTGGATGTTCATTTTGACTCCTACTCTGGCACTTCGGTGTGGCCGTACCCTTACAGCTCTATGGTGCATATGACCTCGAGGATTATTTTTTACCCGTCTAATCACATTGTTCTTTTTTGGGATCTTGGAAAAATCCATGTTTATATACATTTTTCATAACTTTATTCAATTTCTATGGTCAAGTATCCATTACCTTTGAAGATTTTGAGGAAATGTTTTGGCTCCTCTCCTTGGGGTACTCTGATTTGAACTGCCGATCCTCCCAGCTGAAACAAAAATGAATGCAATATAGAGCTTCTGTTTTATGTCACTCTCTTTGTACAAAGATTGACAAGATCACAGATCTTATAGGTTCAATACATTTCGGCTGTATAATTTATTCCTTTCAACTCCTTCTATCCATGAAAGATAGTTAAATCTCTAATCAATCAGCAAATAACAAAAACAAAACAAATAGTCATTTATATTTATATATAGAACTATAGCTTATTCCCCTTATTATAGATCTTGCGATCTGTTTATAAATATCAAATTTCTTTCTGTGATGAAGAGGTCCAGCCTTCCCTACATCTCTTTGGCGGTCGATGGCCCTCTTGAGTCTCGTACATCATGATCTTAGGAATCCTCGCTGTATCCATCCTCCAGAATCGTCATCTCTGCCTTTTCCATCTCACTATGTCATCAATTTTGTAGGATCTGCGGATCTCTTTGTAGGTTATTCTGTCTCTAAGGGGTTCTACCCACGATAGGTCAAAATGTTCTCATTTCTGCTACTCTTAGGCAATGGCGGTACTCCCATAGAAGCCCGGCTTGCGTAAGAAATTTTGAATTGAAGCTCCCAAATCTAAGTAATCAAGCCACAAGAGCTGAACCTCTGTAAGCCAGAAGAGGTTTTGATTCAAAATTTCTTACGCAAGCCGGGCTTCTGGGCTTCTATGGGAGTACCGCCACTACTTTTAGGAGATGTTTGGTTTAGAACTACGTCATTGAATAAAAAAATGGACCTAAACAGTTCCTTGAGGTACACCTGATAAAAACTAAATATATTTATAACAATTTTTACACTTTAGTTGTAGTTTCAAATGAAATAGATGAGTAGTTCTTTATATACAATATATTCTTATTCTCTTTTTTGTGCCATATCAGATTTCTCCGACGTTGGCAATCACTTCAGTAAAGGCTTCCCTGTATTGCACCACTCGAAAACTACTAACTAGCCCCTCAACACTCTTTATTATTTATTTTTAATCCATTGTTAATTCTTAATTTCGTACTTTTTTGATAAGACCCAATAGTTACCCTTGTGGTACACCCCAAAAATATGGGCCTAAGAAATATGATAGCATCACATTTTGTATTTTTTTTATACGCTGATAATAAAAAATAGATTAATGAATTATTGGCATAGTCTATGATTTAAAACTTACTTCGTTATCCAAAGCTACAGTCTGCATGGCGGCAGCTGCCTTCTCGTCAATGGTAGAATCTTTACCCTAAAAAAAATAAGATATTTTAGTTTAAATATTTAGAAAACCCTGAAGACGGAGTCTGTAATGCACTTTGAAACATCTGTTATAAAAGATTCCACAAGACTTGGACAAACCTATGATCCAAGAAATCATTCCGCAAGATATGATTATTTAAAAAAATGGATCGTAAAGAATATGACAAAATTTGATATATTTAAATTGATGGAGTGTTATGCAAAACTAGTGCGGTAGCTCACCAGCCAGTAGTAAAGCACATGACTGCCGTTGGTGAATTCGTACTTGACGATGTAGGAGTCCCCTTGGTAGAAGTGGCCGAACTTGGCTCCATTCTCGTCGCTCTGGTCTGGGTTTTCAGAGGTGCCAACTTCAACCAGCTCCATATCTTCAACCCTGAATAAGAAATTAATAATTTCAATCAATCAACTAACATCAGAGATTTAGAACAAACTGGAATCGGGTCGTGTCTAGGCTTGAACCCAAGTCCCCTGGATCAGGAGTTATTCTGTCCCTTAGACAACCATCCGCTTTTAATTAAATAGAGTTGTACCTGTAAATGGTGGCATGCCCTTCTCCATTGTCTGGCATGAATCCTCTGGCAGATCCGGACTTGACGACTTTCCTGATCTTGGCGGCAGACACATCGACGTCTGACGAATACATCTCCTCGTCTATAATATGGGAATTACAAATTACAGATTAATAAAGAATTAAAAGCCTACATCGTCAGAATATCAGAACAATTGTTTTGATATTCTGAGAGGTGATCGACATATAATATTTGACTAATTTGATTGTGCTACGTTTCCCTTGGTTTTCAGCATATACTTTCTTAATTTTTCTCTCTTTATTCATTCTTTCCATGTATCCAAACCCCCTTTATCATGATCATCATCAGCCTATACGTAACATCATTTAATTTTATGAGATTGTCGCAACAGCTCTTTGTATATTTATATACAAATATTTAAAAATCAGAAATAAGATGATTGATCAACTGACCGCTCGTGGATCGGATGAGCCTTGAATGAACGGCTCCATGATCTCTCCAGGTGGAGAAGTACTGCTTGAAGGCAGCTGGCTCTGTGCCCTGTGGTACCCTGGTCACATGAACCTACAACAAGCACAATTTATTTTTAATATCAATTCACTCCTTACTTTGCTTCATTAATAAATAACAGTTAGCATCAGTCCCTCGTAAGTAAGAGACAGGCATAGTAAGTGCATCTCATTTGCTGACAAGAACCACCAAATTATTACTACACTGCTGTACCCAGCCACACGTTGCTGTGGCTTAGTTAAATGGAAAATGGTCAGAAATAGTGGTTCAATGTTCCCCATCCAAGACTACCGGCATGCACCCAAGGCCACTCTCTTCTTACTCGGTCTGTATCCAGGTCCAACCGGCCCCCATCCAAGGCCACTCCCTGTCCCTGTCCCTTGGTCTCCACTTAAGACTTCGGCCCCTGTCCAAGTTCAAACTACTGAGTGTGGAGGGGTCCACACTCCTCCCTACCCAGGTATTCAGGTTCAAATGTCAGACCCAACCCACCACATCATCCAAGAAACCGTCCTCTCACCGTCCAACCATAAGCAACCTTAACATCCAAGAAAGAAATTTCTAGCATGTGAAGAGAGAGTCCCGAGAAGACGATATCCAAAGTAAAAACACACGCGTATTCAAATGCAAAGTTGTGACAAAATATCAAAGCAATCATTGCATAACTTTTGGAGATATTAGATTTGGAACAAACAAACGTTACCAATAATTAATACGAATGAAAACGTCAGTTTTCTAGAAGTTTTAGTATATTTTATGGGAATGACATGTCTTTCTAAGGCATAGGTTTCCAATCTTTTCTGGGCCACTGCCACCTTTACAAGAAAAATAAACGTTCAACGCCCCCCTCCCATAAAAGTTATTCCAAATATTAAGGAAGTTGAATTTTAAAATATTATTAAATCTTTTATGTATCTCAAAAAGACACATGGTAGAATACCGAACGAAGAAAAGGAAGAAATGATTAGTGTGTTTTTTTTTGTCTTTTTAGACTATATTTTTTTTCAACATTTTGAATGTATACAAATTCTTGTAGACAAATACTCGATTTTACCCATTGCAGATACATTTTATTTTTATTTTTATAAGGATTAATTGTATCTCAATAGAGACGAAGATGTAAATTGTTTTTCTGGGAACAGAATGTGGTGGCCGAGGCGCTTACAGGACTTATGACCTGTCATTGGTTGGGTTGAGCGATCGCTTTATGTTTAACAACATTCCCCATTCCGCCCTTCTTATGGCCACCACATCTGACAAACTTTTGGAACTTGTATATATGCTAGCATCCTGCGCTTATCTTTACATATTTTAGTTCACTCTACATCTGCCCAAGCTCTCTATTTTTTCTGGGTCTTCTACTGCCCCCCTGAAAGTCTCAAACGCCCACAAGGGGGCGTTATCGCCCACTTTGAGAACCTAGGTTCTAAGGCATTATCAAATTATCAAACATTTGATAATGCCTTAGAAGGGCGAAACATGTCATTCCCATAAAATATAATATAACTTCTAGAAAACTGACGTTTTCATTCGTATTAATTATTTAATATAGAGTTTTACATCATTGTTCAAGAAACAATAATAAAACGTTACCAATTTTATTTATAAAGATATAAAAACATTTGGTATTCAAATGTCAAACTTTTCAAAACAATTTTTACCTGTTTGATAAAGATGCAACCAGAATAAGAAACTTTGGTTTCCGTTAAATTGATAACAACATTAACTAACCATCACGCCGTCCCCTGAAGGGGTAGGCAGAAAGAATGGACCACCAAATTGTATCCTGACATACTTCTCTCACTTTCTTCACATTCATACATTGTATCATGTACCCATGTCGATTTAAAACATTAAAAAACCCGTTTAGCAAACATTTTATTTTGAAGGGTGGTGGAATAAACATTGGACTTACCCATGCGGGGTATTTCTTGGTCTCCAGGTATTCCTGTGCTCTCCTCATCACCTCAGCACGCTCCTAAAATAAAAATAAGAAAACCAGAACTTATTACTTACTTATTACAATTTGAAATACAGTTTATATTGATTTATCCATAGGGATTAAATAAACAGTTGTATTCCAACATGGGTGATTTACAAATACAAAAAAAGTGTCTTATTATGGTCCTTAAAATACGGTAATGTCATAAAAATTAAAAATAATTACCTGGGCATTGCATTGCTTTCCAACCCAAACATAGATTCCTCCAGTAACTGTGTCCAGAACGAAGCAATCCTGAAAAAGAGATTATAATATTTACTGAATGCGACAGTGTTAACAGAATCTGCATTTAAATTTTAATAATCTATTAAAATACAGTGAAACCTGGATAATTGTCATTCCAAGGGACCAGGCCTTTGATGGTCAATTAACCAGATATTACAATTATCCAGTTTTCATGTATTCAGGTCCAGATTGTGCTTTGGTTTTTTAACCAGGTTTTGTAACCACATAAACAGAAAAGCAATAAAAACAAATGATGCCTACACATACAAACAATAAAAAATAATTATTGTGGCTTGAACAAATCAGTTATATGGGTCTGTTTCACGCGCTAAAAATGTAGAACAACTGTTCACAAGATTTACCGGCGTTGAATTCTTGGATTAGTTTTAGTTTCGGGCTCAAATCAAGGCTGTTATATTTATGTTTGTGAAACATCGCAATTTAAAATGGACCACCTTCGATGAGTACAGAACAAATACTGAGGAGTTGTCAGTTAATAGAGATCGAGAAGGCAGTGCTCTCCAATTACAGAGGTTTAGGGCCAGAATGTCGAGTTCAATTAAACAGGTTTCTTTATCCAATTAAAGAGATTTTAGTGCTCCAAGGGGGTAGTACCGGAACATTTCTGCCAATTATAGAGTTTTGCTAATTAACCAGGTTTCAATTATCCAGGTTCTATTGTATATAATTTCTTATTCTCTTAGTGTCATGTTAGGTCCTCCTGACATAAACTATCCCTAAAGAGTAGGCATCTCTGTTCCTAGCAGCTCAAAAAAGATCCTCAATGTTTTTTTAAGCCAATTCAGTCCTTTACATTGTGTACCCAGGAGACTCTTCTCCTGCCAAGACTAGTGTTTTAATCATCGCAATTCCTGGCTACCCCTAAAACTCCCTGCAACTCACATTGGTGACTGTGACGTGATTCAGTCGGCGAGATGCCAAAAAGCCTCACTGGGGGGAGGGTAGATGTGGAGACACGAACGACAACGAGGAGAATAGTCAGTCAAGTAATGTACGTTCAAGACGTAACACGGCGGTACAAGCGTACTTGGTGACTCGTCGACCGAATTACATCTATTGTAAATTAATAAAATAAACTAATAATAATTTACAACTAGAGTTTTAATCACTACAATTCTTGGCTACTCCTTAAACAGTGCAACCCACAGCCTTAACAATCATTTTATCCTGAAATAATTATCTGATTTCTTCTGTGTTTGTAGTTGGAAGTAGATAGACATGACGCATAGGCGCTGATACAGACCCAATGGCTATGGATGGAGATCGCCAACTGAAGGATGCTTTATTAGCCAGTTTTATAATCTAACTTGTATGTTATAATTTAACTTACGTTCTCGTTGAGTTGATCTTGTCTGAAGGGCTTTTGGGAGACCGGCTTAGCCTCGAGTTTACCGGATTCGTCTGTGATCCTGTACAGAGACACGGTTTGTTCTTCGGTCCTCTCGAAGGCCTGGAAATAAAATAACAAATTGAAGTATTTTCATGACTACACATTTAAAATAAAAGAAATAACAAGCAATAACAAACCATCACGCCGTTTCCCTGAAAGAGTATTCCGCTCTATTACTAACTCTGGTAACACTTCTCTGTCACACCTTTATAGCGTCTTCCTGATTCTTACAGATAGTCTTACATGTACGTTGAATTCTACCAACTTCTAAAATGGCCTTTTAATTTTGATTCATTTGGTATTGCCATGTTTTACATCGTTAACGTATACTTTCTTAATCATTCTTTCTCCGTCCATGTGTTCTATATGTCCAAACCAACGCTGTGATCCTTTCACAATACTTCTTCAGCTTAATATTCACATAGATCATTATGCATGCACGTCTGTTTTGTATCTTTTGCCAATGTCAACTAAAAAAATATCATTGGTTTGGCAGTGCTCCTTTTTTTCTTGTCTATTTTATAAAAAAAATTTAAAAAATATCTATAAAATAATTTTTTTTCTTCTTCTATGTATCCTTGTTTGATCTTCTTTGATTTGGTAATATTGCATTGCACTGCATATCTTTTTAAAGAGCTATTTAAATACAATAATTTAAATTATTTATTGGATCTATTGGCCCCAAACAGTGTCAAATGCCATTCTCTGGACTATGGCAAGCGAAAAGCCAATTAGAGAACAAGTCGCTAGACGCAAATGGCTGTGGATTGGTCACATCCTGAGACGGAACCCAGCCTGCATCACCCAGGGCGCACTAGACTGATCCCCTATGGAGGGAAAGAGGAAGCGAGGCAGACCTAGAGCCACCTGGAGAAGAGCCCTGAAGAACGAGGTTAAAGCAGCAGGCCTCACTTGTAATGATGTTAGGCATCAGGTACGCGATAGAGTTGGGTGGAGAAGGTTCCCTGAGGCTCTATGCACCACGGAGGTGTGACAGGACAGGAAGAAGAAGAAGAAAATATCACGAATTTTGTTAAACGTGAGTCAATCTGGGAAAACATCTGGGGTAATTCAAATACAAATTATTACCAACATTATCTATCTCTTGGCTCATAAGTATCATCTGGCGTGTCATCAATAGTGTGAAAAACTGACCTGGTCATCTCCTCCAGCGCTCTCTTCCGGCACGGTGTCCTTGGAGCCAGATCCAAGAGCAGCGAAGAACTTCTCAAAGTCTGCATCCCTGGAGAAGTCATCTGAAAATTAAATGGCATATGGATAATGTTTGTTTTTAAAGATTTAAAACAAATTTACAGATCTAATTATAGAATTATACTAACTAACTAACCATCACGCCGTTTCCCTTGAGGGGTAGGCAGATACGATGGACTGCCATACCATTCTGTCCTGACATACCTCTCTAGCTTCCTCCACATTCATACATCCTAACATGCACATTCGTCATGCATTATATAAAGCTATATTTCCTTTCATCGTTATGTAAAAAATCTTCATAAAATAATTCTAAGAATACTAATAATTCTTAGAAGAATGTGCGGGAAAACAATATATGATAGAATAAAACGACAAAATAAGAAAGAAATGTAAGGCAGATGATCGCATCATAACTAAAATTAAAATTGGATCACTGAGATGGTTTGGATATATGGAACGAATGGACGAGAGAAGAATGGTTAAAATGTTGTATATAATCAGCGTGATTGGAAAGAGAAGTCGTGGAAGACCAAGGAAAGCATGGGATGACCAAATTAATCAAATACTGAAAGGCAGATACTGCACGCAGAATCGACATACAAGCAAAATAAAAATAAAAAGTTTAAACGCGTTTTTCTCGAAAAGCGTCAAACCCTAGTTAATGCGTTTATCTTAAGTGCGGCAGTACACTAAGAATATTAAGTAGAAAAATATTTTCTTCGTCGTGATAAGGAGTACAGCCAAAAAATATGAAAAGTTATACTAAAATCTTACCAAGAATCTCAATTCTCGCCCTGCCGGAGTGATCCTGGTCTCTGATCTGGTTGGCAGCAGAGATGGCCTTCAGCTTCTCTACCCTCTTGGAAGCGGGTCCCACGTACACGTAGATGTCATGCTCCACATCCAAGATGAAGCAGTCTCCTTTGTTCATGGATGATATGCTTGGCTCCACCTAGAGATAGGTAAACGTGTATTTATGAAGTAATGAAAAATCAAACAATTTTGTATGACATTTTGAATGTATACAAATACTTGTAGACAAATACTGGATTTTACCAATTGCGGGTTAATCATTTTTAAGGATTTATTGAATCTCAATAGAAACGAAGATGTAAATTATTCGGAAACAGAATATGGTGGTCGAGGCGCTTACAGGACTTATGACCTGTCATTGGTTGGGTTAAGCGATCGCTTTATGTTAACAACATTCCCCATACCGCCCTTCTTACGACCACCACGTCTGGCAAATTTTTTGAAAGATGTATATATGCTACTATGTTGCGCCAAACTTCACATTAAAATTTTTTTTTTTTTTAGTTCAATCTGCATCTATATTAACCCGCAATGGGTAAAATCCAAAATACATTCAAAATGTTGTATGAAAACTGGTTCAAGTTAAAAAGCATAAAAATTGGAGAGCCATCTCCAGGCGTTATCTAGCAATGTATGATAATTGCATAGTCTTTCAAATTGCATTAATAAAGATTTTCTGCTTAATGCTTACACCTAATTTTAATAGATGGCGCTATTGTAGATTGAACTAAAAAAAATGTGAAGTGTGGCGCAACATAGTAGCATATATACATCTTTAAAAAAATTGTCAGACGTGGTCGTCGTAAGAAGGGCGGAATGGGGAATGTTGTTAACATTAAGCGGTCGCTTAACCCATCCAATGACAGGTCATAAGTCCTGTAAGCGCCTCGACCACCATATTCTGTTTCCAAAAAACAATTTACATCTTCGTCTCTATTGAGATACAATTAATCCTTAATTTTGTACAAAAAGGCGAGTAGGAAGGATGGTTCGCTTCATCCATGAATAGATTACTTCTTTTTTATATTTATTTTTGACAAATTATTATTTACATCTTGCAGACTCGCGCTGTAATGACTATGCGTATATCGGAGAGGTCCAAAATTGATGCTTTCGAGATGTGGTGCTGGCGCCAAGTGCTCCGTATACCCTGGATACCAAGAAAAACAAACCAGTCAATCATTGACCAGCTAGGTAGGCAAGGAATGGCTCTCACGGATGTGCTCTCAGAGAGTGTTGAAATATTTTGGACACAGCCCGGACAGATCAGGACAAACTTGAAAAGTTCATCATCATGGGCAAAGTAGAGGGAAGGCGACCACCGAGCCGCTGGTCCGATCAAATCAGGGATCGGAATGGTCTCTCATTAGCTGCAGCCTGGAGACTGACGGGTGACAGGAGCGCATGGCGTGCCATGGTCAATGGTTTACAGGATGGACACGACCCTCGATCATGAGGAATACGACTTAGAAGAGTAATTATGTAAAGAGTTCTTCGTACCTGTCTGACTCTGATGTTCTTCTTTCCCTTCACCTGGAACATCCTCTTATCGGCTCCAGCATTGGTCTGCACGTGGGTGAAGCCTGATGCATGACCACCATCCAAATACCTCACAGCTGAAATAATTAAAGAAAAAATAAACATTTGGCGAAAAGAGAAGGATGGAGTGCCGCATCGATTAAAGTGTGGCAGTCCATTCTTTCTGCCTACCCTTTCGGGGAGACGGCGTGATGGTTAGTTAGTTAGTTATAAACATATAAAAACGTGAGTCGGCCACGTGAGTAGTCGGAGGAATCGACTTGCGTGCATGACACGATGTATGAATTTTGAGAAAGCGAGAGAAGTAAAGAAAGAAAAGTATGGCAGTCCATTACTTAATTAATCTGACTACTACTTCGGGGAGACGGTTTGATGGTTATTCAGTTAGTTTGATAGATTGATTTGAGTTATCCTCACCAGGCTTGAAGTACCCCAAGAACAGGGGAGACTCGTGACCCTGGACTTCTCTGTGCTGGATTGGTGCCCCTCCCAGCTTGTCGTCCAGAGCCACGGTGAGGATGGCAGCAGCACCGCTCTCATCTTGAGAAGTCTTGCTCCCCAGCCAGTAATGAAGGTCGTAAGAAAGTTGGCTTTTAGCGTTCTCCTTGCTCTATTCAAAGTTAAAGTAATTCCAATATTAATATGAGAAACAGAAAAAAAAATTGAATCTTAACCAATTAACTCCAAGCTTCACTTCCATACATAAGGATCAGCACTAGAACACCATTGTGCATATTCATCTTTGCTTCTGTCTTAGAATTGAATCTTAGGGAAATATATCGACTGAAGCAAACATGGCAATGCCCAATGGGGTTCTAGTGCCGACCCTTATGTATGGAAGTGAATCTTAGAGTTGGCAGAAAAATGAAGAATGTCGTAGAAATGAGATCACTTGGAAGAATGTGCGAAAAAACAATGTATGATAGAATACCGAGGTAATAATAAGAGATTTTTCGGACATCTAGCGTTGCCGATTTATAAAATTGGATAATTTTGGTCATGCCATGATTTTTTCGGTATTTCTCGACTCAATACTCCATTCACATCGTTGAAGTATACTTTTTTGTTCATATTTCATCATCCATGCGTTTCATATGTTCCAACCAACGCAGTGATACTTTCATTTAATAATTTTGTTCATAATACTTTCTTCCGCTCCATATTCCTATCTTATATCAGCATTTGAAATTCTGTCATTCTAGGTTCTACCCCATCTTTACCGTTAATAATATTTATTATTTATTCTAATAGTTGTCCCATTTTCGTTTTCTAGTTTTTATTAAATTCTTGTTTCCCATAACTGTTTTTAAATGCTCCATTTGCTTTGTTTCCGACCCTTCGTTCGACGTCACTATCCGTTCGGCCATCCGCTGTGAACATGCTACCTAAATACACAAATTCGGTCACATGCTCTAGGTTCCCTTCGTTCACAGTTATGTTCTTCTTCTTCTTCTTCAGCCGTCTCTCCACTGCTGGATGTAGGCCTCTTCTAATTTCTTCCATTTTACTCTTCTTTGGGCTTCTCTTATCCACCTGCTACCCGCGACAGGGACAACGTTTCTGAGGCCGGCCTATTCCTCTTTTCATGTCCCATGGTCTCCATCCTAGGACTCTGGGTGCCCATCTGTCTGTTCCCTGTCTGGCAACATGACCTGCCCATTGCCACTTTAGCCTGGCAATACGATCCACCACGTCGACAACCTTTGTCCGGCGTCTGATTTCTTCATTTCTGATTCTATCTCTCAGACTTATGCCTAACATTTGTCTCTCCATAGATCGCTGTGTACATTTTAATTTATATATGGTCCTCGCAGTTAAGGTGATAGTTTCCAGACCATATGTAAGCACAGGGAGGATACATGTTTCAAACACTTTTCTTTTTAAATTCATGGGAATATCCTTGTTTTTAAGGATATGATTGAGTTTCCCAAAGGCTGCCCAACCTAGTCCAATTCTTCTGGGTTCTTCAATTCACAGTTATGTTACATTGAAATAAATCGGAATTAAAGCAAATGGAATGATGTTCGAATACTACATATAATATTTTACTCACGTTAAGTATAATGTACGAATCTCCGGTGTAGAATTTTCCTACTTCAGCTACTGGGACGGCCACGGGTTCAAAATCCTGTAACAAACAAAAAGGATTTGTTAAACAAATGTTTTAGCAAAGACGCAAACCACAACAATCGCAGCTTTCGGCAAAAAATCATAGATGTCCCTAGTTATTAAGGTTTGTAAAATGTTTTTTTATTACAAGAACTCAAATCGCCCACGCTCGTTGCATTTAGATAACGCGCTTTATATTATTTGTCAAATATTTTTTATCATAGTTTATCAGCGGATTGATTAACTAAGTAAATGAAATCTCGGTTAGTATTTTGTAATTTATGATAATATTTCCGAATTTATCATTCCGTGCGTACATTTTAATTTCAAGTGTTTTTTAAACCAAAAAGAAATCAATGTATCAATCTGTAAAATCAAATATATTTTAAGCTTAACTTAATAACTGTCTATCACATCATCTTTCCGTAGGGGTAGACAAAAATAATTGACCGTCACGTTGTTCTTTAGATTTTTTGGATTCCTCGTGTGTCCGACATTTTATATTTGATTGAAATTGGGTGAAAACATAATTAATAATCAGATTCTTCCTTTAACTCCTTTCTCCTTAAATACTTTGTCTTCATTTCATCTCCCAAGCTCTCATTCCCAATCAAATGCAAATTTATCATTTATTAATTTCTATATGAATTATGTCTTTTCAAATGTATGTTTTTTCTAAATTACCATTTTTTATATTATCAAATCAAATCAAATCAGTTTATTTACTCAAAAGACATTACAAACAGCATAAATGTTTAAGGCATCTATTGAGTACAGGTATTTTTAACCAGGAACGCATTCGCGATGGTTCGACATTAGGAAGACAAGATCATCATCATGTATATATACTTATAACAAATAGCCCAGGTTAATTTTTTAATTCAAATTATTGTATCGAATTTTAAATGCGTTTTTATGGTAGTCTTTCTGTTTTTAGTTTTATTATATTTATACACTTGAAGATGGAGGTATCCTCCGAAACATGTCGTGTTTTTTTAAAAATATTTTAAGGATTAAACAAAGTTATTTTCAATTTCCTAGGTATATTAGGTACTATGGAATTCCTTAGTGTTAATGCCTTAGCGTTCAATAAGTTTAATATTTGGTTCATTTGATCAAGCCACGTTTTCCTCGGTCTTATTCTATTTCTTGTTCCGTATACATCATTTACATATATTTTATTTATCATTATTTTTATGCGTCTAAATTATCTTGATTACCCTTTTATTATTTTGTTCATAATACATTTCATCGGTTGGCTTTTGGATATAACCAAATGATTTGATAATGCGCTAGAAGGGCGAAACATGCCATTCCTTACGAAATTTAATAAAACTCCTAGAAGACAGACGTTTTCATTTATATTAATTATTTAATATGCAGTCTTACATCATTGCTTTTTTTTTTTTAAAATCGCCATCCGATTTCGCTCCCGCCAGAGCTTCGTCAGGGTTTCAAAATATATACTAAACGTAAAATCAGAGAACAACACAATATGAAAAAAATATAAATATCAAATGCAGGTGAGAAAAAGGCGTATGATGGAATGTGCACGAGGACAAATAGAATGGTAAAACGGTGAGTGATGAGTCACGGCTAGGAGTTTGTTTAATTTTATATGGAATGAAATATTTCGCTCCTCTAAGGCATTATCAAATGATTTGTATCTCCTAGAAGATAGACGTTTTCATTTATACTAATTATTTAATATGGAATTTTAAATCATTGTTTTTTTATTTTTTTAAAACCGCCATCCGATTTCGCTCCCGCCAGACCTTCGTCAGGGTTACAAAATATACTAAACTTAAAATCAGCGAAAAATACAATATAAAAAAATTATAAATATGAAATGGAGGGGAGAAAAAGAGGTATGATGGAGTGTGCACGAGGACAAATAGAACGGTAGAACGGGGAGTCATGAGCATTCGAATAACTATGGAGAATTTCTAATTAATATTCTTAAAACGGGTCTTAAAACAATCTATACTATCTCTCAACGTCATCTGGGAATCGAGTGATGGTTAGTTGTAGATAAAGCTGTTATCTTTGTATAATATTATAGATAATTTGAGAATTGTTTTTGCTGAGAATCTTGTGTCTATGAATGTATTTTATATTATGTTACGAGTTTAGTTCCGTCCTTGACCGCCAGAGCAGCTGGTATAAAAGGCTTTGTTCCCAACAATACAATAACAACCCAAATGGCCTTGAAGGTTAATGATTGCGACGAGACATTTTAGGAGCTATACACGGACATCCGTTCCGAAACTCATTCGTTAAAGTTTCGAGCATTAGCGTTCCATAGACGGTGTAGGTTATTAATACTGTTCAAACTGCATACCCTTATGTATGGCAGCGAAGCAAGGAACTGGAAGAAGAAAGATGAGAGCAGAATAAATGCGGTAGAGATGAGGTCCTTCAGACAAATGTGTGGTAGAATGATATACGACAGAATCTCAAATGCTGATATTAGAAAGGAATGTAGAGCGAAAGAAGCCATTATGAACAAAATTATGAAAGGATCGCTGCGTTGGTTTGGACATATGGAGCGCATGGGTGAAGAAAGAATGGTTAAAAAAGTATACGTTAACGATGTAAATGGAGTACGGAGTCGAAGTAGACCGAGGAAAACATGGCATGACCAAATTAATCAAATTTTAAAGTTTGGTCATGTCAGAACCGGAAGAATCAACGTGCGTGTATGACTCGCTGTATGAATGTGGAGGAAGCTAGAGAGGTATGCCAGGATAAAGTAGTGTGGCGTTCCATTCTTCTGCCTACCCCTGCGGGGAAACGGCGTGATGGTTTGTTGTTGTTGTTATTCAAACGGTAAGACACTGGAGCAAGTTACCGAATTTATCTATCTGGGAAGCATGTTTACAAGAGATGGAAAAATTGAGAAAAACATCGAAAGAAGGGTCAGTGCTGGGAACAAAATTAATGGCGCTCTCAAAGTCATCACTGCAAATATAAATATTTCAACTAAAGCAAATATGGCAGTACGCAATGGAGTTCTAGTGCCAACCTTTATGTGTGGAAGTGAAGCTTAGAGCTGAAAAAAGGATGAAAGCATGATAAATGTCATAGAAATGAGATCGCTGAGAAGAATGTGCGGGAAAACAATATATGATAGAATACCGAAGGACGAAATAAGGAAGAAATGTAAGGCAGATGATTGCACCATAAGTAAAATTAAAAAAGGATCCCTGATGGTTTGGACATATGGAACGAATGGACGAGAGAAGAATGGTTAAAATTTTGTATACATGCAGTGTGAGTGGAAATAGAAGTCGTAGAAGACCAAGGAAAGCATGGCACGAACAAATTAATCAAACACTGGAAGGCGGCCACATTCAAAGTCGGTAAAATCGACTAACGTGCATGTTACGATGCATGAATGTGGAGGAAGAAAGAGAGGCATGTCAGGACAGAACGGTATGGCGGTCCATCCTCTCCGGGGAAACGGCGTGATGGTTAGTTAGTTAGTTTTTTTTAATACTTTTCATATTATTTGTGGGCGTTTTTTTTGTCAATCACGCATGAAAACTTCAGTTCAACGTCTTATTCCTTTACTAACTAACTAACTAACTAACCATCACGCCGTCTCCCCGAAGGGGTAGGCAGAAAGAATGGACTGCCACACCTTTCTTTCCTGACATATTTCTCTCGCTTCCTCAACATTCATACATCGTGTCATGCACGCGCGTCGATTTCTCTGACTCCTCACATGGCCGACATTCAATATTTGATTTATTTGATCGTGCCACATTTCTTTTATAATGTAAAACTGGAGTTGTCGATAGCATAGATAAAAAAAAAAAAAACTCACTAACCATCACGACGAAGAGGTAGGCACAAATGGGTGGTTCAGAATATTAATGGATCAAGTCCATCGATCCCGATTCTTAGATAATTAGACCTAAAGTTGAAAGACTTTTGTAAAATCCAGGGATGTTTTCACTGCAAACACTTAATTTATTTTGATAGTACATGAATCAATTTAAATAAATAGACAAAAAAATAAGATACACAAAGGCTTTATTAATATTAAAAGTACAAATAAAAGAAAATAAAATGGACATGACTCACTATTATTTTGAAATTTTTCCTTACGCAAATGAAACACATTAAAAAAAAAAAAATAGAGCAACATTAAAATACAACATTAATCGTAAATAACTTCATCGTTTTCAAAACCTTCCTCACTTTGGTCATGGTCCCTTGGTTCTGACTTCCCGGGTTTCATTTGTCACTGAATTTAGACTTGTTTTCTTCAAACACCTGTATAAACGCCCAACACTAATTTGTAAAGTCTCGTGCACTGGACGAACTAAAGTCTTCACCTGAACTCATTTTTAGCGATCAACAGTCAAAATAATATACCTCTGATGATGAAGGAGCTGTTAAATTGGCCATGATTCACTAATATTCTGAAAGGTTTCAAATTTTGATCTCTAATCAATAGTAGTATTGTCATTTATGGAAAAAATTTAAAAGCTACTATTCTGTTATTAACACAAACTAACTAACTAACTAACCATCACGCCGTCTCCCCGGAGGGGTAGGCAGAAAGAATGGAACGCCACACTGTTCTGTCCTGACATACGCCTCTCGCTTCCTCTACATTCATACATCTTGTCATGCACGCACGTCGATTTTTCCGACTCCTCACGTGACCGACATTCAATATTTGATTGATTTGATCGTGCCACGTTTTCCTCGGCCTTCCTCTATTTCTAGCTCCGTTCACGCCGTTTACATATACCTTCTTTACCATTCTGTCTTCACTCATTCTTTCCATGTGTCCAAACCATCTTAATGACCCTTTCCTTATTTTGTTCATAACACTTTCATTCGCACCACATTCACTTCTTATACTTGCATTTGTCACTCTATCATAAACAGATTTGCCACACATTCGTCTTAGAGATCTTATTTCTACTGCATTTATTCTACTTTCATCCTTCTTTTGCCAGTTCCATGCTTCACTTCCATACATAAGGGACACATTAAACATAAGGGAAACATTTAACTCCAAATTTATAATATAAAATTTGGACTTGATCCATTGATATTCTGACCCACCCAAATAATGGTCTAGTTAGATAGTTATCTATAAAATGAATAAAATCTCACAGTTTCCTTGTAGGCATGAGTAACTCTAGGAATTTCCCTGACTGAGTAAGATGTGAATCACTTATAATTTGACAAAGCAAATATGTATCTGATTGCTCAACAAATGCGTCTTACGTAGGTATATAACTAATTATAAAATATTCTTGTTTACTGTTCGGCAGTGGTGGCAGGTGAGAAATAGTTAGAATGTTCAAGGAAACAATAATAATAACTAGTAGGCATTTGTTAATTACCATATAAAACAATGCCGCCGTTGTAGCTGAGCGCTTGAAAAACGAACTAAATAAATAACCATCACGCCGTATCCCCGGAGCGGCAGGCTGAATGAATGGACAGACACACTGTTCTGTCCTGACATACTTCTCTCGATTCCTCTACGTCCATACATCGTGACATGCACGCACGTCGATTTCTCCGACTCCTCACGTGACCGTGATCAAGTCGATCAAATCAATGAAATATTAAAACATGGCCGACTTTTACAATTTGATTAATTTGGTCATGCCATGTTTTTCTCGATTTTCCTCGATCCGAAATCCATTCACATCGTTAATGTACTATATACATTCATTGCTCTTTCTAAAACCTGTCCTCCATCCATCCCATCCCAATTTATTCATTCTTACTTAACGTCTTCCCGCCTCCCTCATACACCATCTTCTTCCTGTTTTAAAATTTAGTTTGTTATATATTTGTCCTATTGTGTATTGTGAATTAATGTGTGTTTTATATAATTTTAATGTGTTTTTTTTTTTTTTTTTACTAATTTAAGGTGTGCTTTATAAAATATTTACTTCTGATTTTATTTAATAATAAAGAGATGTGAGGCCGCGCGGGAGATATATAAGGTTAAAAGAATAGATTAAATGTGGTCTGTCACCCTTTTGATTGCTGACAAGAAAAGGCTAAATTAAATTAACGTAAGTCCCGGATGGACAAGGAACAGGCCTAGATAGTGCAGCGAGACTGACGAAAGGGCGTCGCTGCGTCCTATAACAGTCTCGGGTGGTGGTGGGAACCTTATATATATATATATATATATATATATATATATATATATATATATATATATATATATATATATATATATATATATATATATATATATATATATATATATATATATATATATATATATATATACATTCTTAATCATCCATGCGTTCCATATGTCCAAACCAACGCAGTGATTTCACAATTTTGTTCATAATACTTTCTTCCGTTTCACATTATTTCCAGATATCAGCATCTGGCATTTAATCCATCATCGTTTTACCACATATAGGTACATCTAAGGAATCTTACCTCTACCGCATTTATTTTGTTCTCGCCCTCTACTGCCAGTTCCATGCTTCGTTTCCATACATCAGCTAGAACTCCCTTGACAAATAATAAGTTATTATTTTTATCAATGGAGTATATTTTCAAAATCGAAATGTGGGAATAGTTTTTTATAGTCTTGTACAAGAAGTATGTGGTAATATAGTTCGCATCTTTCGTTAATCTTGATGTAGGGCATGACATCGTATTTATCTTCCGTCATCGGTTGGAATATTGGACACCCAACATAAATACAAAAATAGATTGATGTCTGGCATCATAAAAATAGGCCTCCCTAACATCAAATAGGGCTGTCGCCACCATCAAATTAACCACAAAATTCGTATTTAATATTGAGTAAAATATATGTAATGCAAACGTTTTTTAAAAATTATTTTTGTTTTTAAAATTTCATAGTAGAAGTTCATTGCAAATAATGAAAAAAAAAGTTACAAATCTTTTTAAAATGTATATTTAGTTAAAATCCACCTATTCGACCGGTTTCGACAGCTCGCTGCCATCTTCTGTACATTTAAAAATAATTAAAAATGTATACGTATTTTCATAGGTGTATTTAGGTTTTTTTATATTTAGGTTTACGCTTTTTCAACATTCATAAACCGTATCATGCACGGACGTCGAATTCACCGACACCTCACGTGCCTCTCATTTATTATTTGATCCATTTGATCACACCACGTTTTTTTTTGCAATCCTCTATTTCTTATTTCGTTTACTTTCTTTATCATTCTTTCTTCGTTCTTTCTTTCCATGTGTCCAAACCATGTTAATGAATCTTTCGTTACTTTGAAAAACTTTTGTTCGCACTGCATTCACTTCTTATATACGCATTGAAAGTTTATTATATAAATGTGAACGAAGAGAACTTGGAGCAGGTGAGTGAATTTGTGTATTTAGGTAGCATGTTCACAGGGGATGGCCGAACGGATAGTGACGTCGAAAGAAGGGTTGGTGGGGGTAACAAAGTGAATGGAGCTTTAAAAATAGTTATTGGAAACAATAATTTATCAATGAAAGCGAAAACGGCCCTTCACAATGGTGTTCTGGTCTCAACCCTGATGTATGAAAGCATGCATGGAACTGGCAGAAGAAATATGAGAACATAATTAATGCGTTAGAGATGAGGTCCCTAAGACGTATGTGTGGTAGAACGATGTACGACAGAATCTCAAATGCAAAGGAATGTAGATCGGAAGAAGGTACTACGAACAAAATTATAAAACAAGTTTGGACATATGGAACGCATGGATGGAGAAAGAATGGTAAGGAAAATATACGTCAATGAGAGTAAGGGATCGAGGCAGATCGAGGAAAACTTGGCATGACCAAGTTAATCAAATTTTAAAGGTTGGTCATGTTAGATGTCGGAAGAATTCGACACTCTATCATACAAATATTTTCCATACATTCCATCTCATTTCTTCTGTATTGTTAACTCGTTATTTGAATATTTATTATGCGCTTTTGAGGTGTTTACTTCACAATAACGGGGCTTTAAAAGTTTGCATTTTATTATTATTATAATTTCAACAGCCCTGATCTTGTTAAGCCTGACATTTGATAATGGAAAATGCCTACTGACAACTCCCTAATGGGAATTTTGGCATGCCTGGTTGCCTGGTTGTCAATTTAACCGTTGTGCCCTTTATAAAATGCACGGAAATAGTGTTAGTTGTTCTAAATAGAGAACAAAGGGTAAAAAAACAAATCGAAAGGTGTAAAAAACACCCGTACACTCGCCTTAAGCGATCTTTTTAAATATACATATTATGATGTAATAATACAACAATGTATTTTAATAAATACTTCCATGTTTGTTTTTATTTCGATAGCGACCTGTTTTGCTGGACTGGCTGGCATCGACAGATTGGAAGAAGTGGAAGTTGTTATTAAATACATAGTTATTTTTATTTATAATTTAAAATAATTTTCTATTTAGTGATTTCAGTAAAATCATTAGACAACTTATTGAGCGCTAAGGCATTAACACTGTGGAATTCCATAGTAATATACTTAGGAAATTGAAAATAACTTTGTTTAATCCACTAATTTATGTCCTGGCATATCTCTATAGCTTCCTTCACATTTTTACATCGTAACATGCACTTCCCTCGATTTTTCCGATTTTGAATATGGCCGCCTCTCAGTATTTGATTAATTTGGCCATGACTTGCTTCCCTTGGTATTCCACGACTTCTCTTTCCAGTAACACTGCTTGTATACAACATTTTAACCATTCTTCTCTCGTCCATTCGTTCCATATATCCAAACTATCTCAGGGATCCTTTTTTAATTTTACTTATGATGCAATTATCTGCCTTACATTTCTTCCTTTTTTCGTCGTTCTGTATTCTATCATATATCGTTTTCTCGCACATTCTTCTCAATTCTACAGCATTTATCATACTTTCATCCTATTTTGCCAGCTCAAAGCCTCACTGACATACATAAGGGTTGGAACCCTTATTATTGATTGAATACGGAATTTAACATCATCGTTAAATAAACAATAAATACTTTATAGTTTGCACAATCTCACAGCATTTCTCGCACTGTCGTCACTTCACACATTTCATAATTTATACTTGATCGTGTATTCCTCGGTCTTCTTCAATTTCACGCTCCATTTACATCATTTACTTCCCATACACACAAAGATGTTTACACGTCTTTCTACTCGTCTATATTATGTCAAGAGATGAACGTAAAATAATACAATGTAGCAAGGACCCATGACTTATTTCATGCTCCAATTTGCCACAAAAAACACTTCAAACTTCTCATGTTTTGAGGGTGATTCATCTTTTTAATTAGTTGGCAATGAAAGTGAATCTCATTAGCTGTAATTATGAAGAATTTACGAATTCTCTAATGATGAGGGAACAAAATATTAAATATTCTAATGTCATACATTGACGACCTTCGTGGCAGAGTGGCAATAGGTATAACTGTCACACCAAGGTTCCTGGTTCGATTACCGGCAATAGTCTGGTGTAGAATTTACGGGACAATAAATAGATTATAGATTAAGGAAATAAAAATTCTTTATATTATATATTTATATATATTAATGACGCTGTCCTACTTACAGACAACGAGCATGAGTCCTGGTGAATAGTATGTATGAGGTATGCATGCGAAATGATCTGATGATGGTGTTCTTCTACCGACCCTTATGTATGGAAGCGAAGCATGGAACTGGCAAAAGAAGGATGAAAGTAGAATAAATGCAGTAGAAATGAGATCTCTTAGACGAATGTGTGGAAACTCTGTGTATGATAGAGTGTCGAATGAAAATATAAGAAGTGAATGCGGTGCGAATGATGGTGTCATGAACAAAATAATGAAAGGTTCATTAAGTTGGTTTGGACATATGGAAAGAATGAATGAAGAAAGAATGGTAAAAAAATTATACGTTAACGATGTAAATAGAACAAAAAATAGAGGAAGACCGAGGAAAACGTGACACGATCAAACAAATCAAATATTGAATGTCGGCCATGTGAGGAGTCAGAGAAATCGACGCGCGTGCATGACACGATGTGTGAATGTTGAAGAAGCACGAGAAATATGTCAGGAAAGAAAAGTGTGGCAGTCCATTATTTCTGCCTACCCCTTCGGGGAGACGGCGTGATGGTTAGTTAGTTAGTTAGTTTTTATAAAAAAGAAAAAGACAAATAAAACATCTACAACACAAAGTATGGTGATCACAGAAGAAATATTTTTTTATTTTCATTATTTACAATGAACTTTAAAGTTAATATTTGGGAATAGATTTACACTTAACACGTGCCATGATAATAAATATTATCGCTATACCTGGAATATTAATATGGTTTGGACAAATGTAAATAATTAATGATAAAAAAGTACATGTCCACGAAGTATATGGAACTAGAAATAGATGAAAACCAAGAAAAATGTGGCACTATCAAATAAATCAAATTTTGAATGTCAGCCACGTGAGGAGTCGGAGAAATCGACGTGCGTGTATGACACGATGTATGAATGTTGAGGAAACGAGAGAGGTCAGGATAAAAACAACGTGGCGGTCCATTCTTTCTGCCTTTGTGTGTTAGTTTAAATATATCTTTTACGTGGATTTGGATTGTGATTCAACAAAATAATCATAAGAATATAATCATTTTTTTGTTCTTAATTCAATATCTGCAATCAAATTGCCATGTGATAAAATTAAATTCCTAATTTTATCGACTATCTAAGAAAACAATAACACATTCTTTATAACAGCTGGGAAAGTACTTTTCTATGTATATATAATGTTTTTGTCATTTTCATTGCACAATAAATAACCCTAACGATCAAAAGTTTGAAATAAGAATTATAGAACGAAAAAAATTGAAGTGCTTCCAAATTTTATTGGCCGTGAAGAGTAGCATAACTCATTAATTTCTGGCGCCTCTAAATTAAAAAAAAAAACTAGAAATGATGAGTGGGTGTTGTGATAAAATGGATCTATGTATAATATAATAAAAAAAAATCATATTCAAGAAAAACATAATTAAATTTCCGAGTAAACAAGAAAAATATTTGTAAGAAAAATGAGGTTTTTATATTATACATGTAAATGTATGTTTACAAGAGATGGGCGAGTGGAGAGGGATATTGAAAGAAGGGTTGGGGCAGGCAACAAAGTGAATGGTGCACTTAAATTTGTCATCGCAAACAAAAACCTATCCAAAAAAGCTAGAATCGCAGTGCACCATGGTGTTCTTCTACCGACCCTTATGTATGGAAGCGAAGCATGGAACTGGCAAAATAAGGATGAAAGTAGAATAAATGCAGTAGAAATGAGATCTCTTAGACGAACGTGTGGATATCCTGTGTATGATAGAGTGTCGAATTAAAATATAAGAAGTGAATGCGGTGCGAATGATGGTGTCATGAACAAAATAATGAAAGGATCATTAAGATGGTTTGGACATATGGGAAGAATGAATGAAGAAAGAATGGTAAAAAAATTTATATGCTAATGATGTAAATGGAACCAGAAATAGAGGAAGACCGAGGAAAACGTGGCACGATCAAATAAATCAAATATTGAATGTCGGCCATGTGAGGAGTCAGAGAAATCGACGCGCGTGCATGACACGATGTATGAATGTTGAGGAAGCGAGAGAAATATGTCAGGAAAGAAAAGTGTGGCAGTCCATTATTTCTGCCTACCCCTTCGGGGAGACGGCGTGATTAGTTAGTTAGTTAGTTATATTGTAAATAAGAGAACTACCAAGCCCACCGTTACCATACTTCTTTGGTACATCAGAATACTCCGACTCAGAATACGCAGATAAGAAGAGATGGGAAGACTTACCCATTTCTTCAGACTTATCAGGGGATTCTTTGAGAACTGCGTTATCTTGGAGGCTATCCATCTCTATGTTCCAGATGGTTATATTCGACAGCATCAGCACAGACTATTTTATCTCCCAGCATGCAGAACCAACCTGCCTCTGGTGATGCCGGTGAGGAGAGCAATCAAACTGCTGAACATGATCGCTTCGGAGATCGACGTCTTTCATATTCGTGAAAGTAAGTACGTTCAGAAGACAAATACTCTTGACTTTGGAGAGTATTATGTATTCCTAATGTCGAAGCATTTCTCATGCGTTCCTGGTATTATATATTTTTTATGCTTTACCTGTTCTCAATAGATGCCTTAAACTATAATAGTTGTTTGTAATATCTTTTGAGAAAATAAACTGATTTGATTTGATGGCGGTCCATCATCTCTGCCTATCCCTCCAGAGAGACGGCGTGATGGTTAGTTAATTAGTTATAATAATAAGCGTGAAAATTCTGTTTTCTAGAAGTAAATTTATTGTTTAAAAGGCTTCAAATACAGACATCAAGATGTCAAAAGCAATCGCAAAAGTGTGATAGAAATGAAAAAAATACCAAGATATTACAAAAATTAATTATGATATTTCAAGAAACTTTGTATTTTTTTTATGATAGTTCATTTAAAACGAAAATCTGGACTTCCGTTAAATGAATATTTTTAGAATCTAATTCAAAGCAAAATTTTTGAATACATAAAGTTGTATTAAATGCAAATTTTCTGGTACTTAAAAAACTCTTTGAGGTATTTTTTGATTTAGCATTTAATATGATATTAATGGTGTGCATAAAATTTTAATATTTTAAATGCGTGTACACTTTAGTTGAAGAGTTTGTTTCAATTTTAAAACACCTATCGTTACATGCATCATATATTCTTGTATTAAAAATAACAAATTTAATTGGCAGAAGCCATTAATCATGGTAGTCTTAAGAATAGCCACACGATCGTCTGATGACATTAGAAAAATTGCTGGTGACTGAATGAGAAAGGCAGAAGATAGAATAATATGTAGAGAAGTGTGGGGGAGGCCTATGTCTATGTCCAGCAGTGGATGACATCGGCTGTTTAAGTAAGTAAGTCTCGAGACATTCGGAATTTAAATATATGGGTCTCACTAGTGTTGGAGGGGAGATGAGAGATGGCTGGAAACCGAACTGAGGAGTCCGCTTGGTATTAATAGGAACTCTGGCTATATGTGGGGCCCGCTGATATTTGAGGGGAGGTAAGAGATGACAGAAGGAGCGACGGAAGACACCAAGCACGTAAGTCTGGGGACATCCACCAAGAATTGTCAGGAACACTGGCAATAAATGGGCATTGCTAGTGCTCGAGGGGAGATGAGAGATGGCAGAAGGAGCACTGGAAGACGTCAAGAAAAGTTGTCTAGCGACAGAGGCCAGGTATCGGCCAGGAAAACTGGCTATTTCATTTAATTTATTTGAATAAAAATCACAAAAATTACAGACATATACGAGGTCTGTTCAAAAAGTATCGCGAATTTTGAATTTTCGCGGGTTGCGTATATTCGATTTTCGATTTTTTTATGGCGTTATGTTGGTATTCATGTCTCTCACTTATGCCGACAAGTTCGGCCATTTTGAATGCAACCTGGAGACGAATCGGTGACAGGAGTGCATGGAGAGCCATAGTGGAAGATTCAGAGAGAGAGGCAAAGAGAGCTAGAGGGGAGATTAAAGAAAAATGCATTTGTGCAATGAAACGCAAGATGGCGCTAGTGTAGATTGAACAAAAATATGTGAAGTGTTCCACAACATATATACATCTTTCAAAAATTTGTCAGACGTAGTGGTCGTAAGAACGGCGGAATGGGGAATGTTGTATACATAAAGAGATTGCTTAACCCAACCAATGACAGGTCATAAGTCCTGTAAACGCCTCGACCACCATATACTGTTTAAAAAAAAAAACAATTAACATCTTCGTCTCTATTGTGATAAAATTAATCCTTAAAAATCCATTTGTAATCACACAGATTATTTGTACTAATCCTTGCATAACAATTATGTATGACTGTATGGCGTCCATGACTTTTAATGTAGATATATTTACATCATGTTTGACTATGCCAGGACTGATAAAGATAAATTTGGTTTATCGATTTATGTTATTTAAGGCGTTTATCTCATTGATAACGTTTAGATAAAAAATGCGATAAAATCGATGATTAATACACCCCCCCTTTTATTTCGTATCATAAAATTATATTCTGGTATCAATATAACATTTTTATATTATAATCAAAGGAAAATTTAGCTTTTTATGCGGTAAAATCTTCATTAATAGAGGAGTTAAATAACAATATGGATTAGTGAAAGACTGAAATAAAAACTATCGAATTTTGTTGGAAGCGAAGTAACCAGCTCTATTCAATTTATTCAATTTTAGTAAATTTATTCAAAAAAAAAATATAAACATTACAGAATAACAAATCCAAATCGTTTATAATCACAACATACAAAAACAAAATAATTAAAAAAAAATAATAATTACAATTAATATAATAAGAAAACAAATGAGAGCAAGTAAGAAAAAAAAAAGAAAAACAGAAGACAATTAAAAAAAAAACATATTCGAGAACAGTTTGGTAAAGATAAACATTTTTGTACGATAAGAAGAGAAGCAAATAGCAATTAATACATAAGAGATAGATGCTTTCTGAGTATAGCCTCACTATCGCGGAAGATGTCCACATCCGAAGAGATGCGGTTTAGAAGGATTATTGCCCTGCCCACGGGCATTACCTTAGGTAGATTGGTTCTACTCTAATGACCTCCCCAGAGAAGTAAGGTCACAGGCAGATCTGGCTGCAGCGGTTGCAGGCTGCCTGAAAGATGTCATATGGACACCACCAGACTCCCCTTTATTGCATTGCATAATCAGCCTCATGGGACTCGTCCACGTGTAAACCTCCTAAAAGATAGCTGGGAGTCTACCACAAGGACTTGAGGACTGACAGCAAGGTACGCATTTATAAGACCTATGTGCGACCAATCCTCACATATGGCATTAAATCGAGGGCAGACACTGTCAAGACAAAGAGCATGCTCAGGACAACCGAGATGAAAACACTCCGCGTTATAGCTGGCAAGACCCTACGTGATCGAGTTAGGAATACAGCAATCCGAGAAATCTGCGAGGTCGAAGATGTGGTCAGATGGGGACGTCAAAGACGGCGATACTGGCATCAACATGTAGAAAGAATGAGCTCAAATAGAACACCATACATAGTTCTCCATGGAACGCCAAACGGACAACGCCGATCAGGAAGACCCCCGAAACGGTGGAGAGAAAGTTGGAGTTCAGCGTCTCAAGAGGACCCGCCTGAAATAACAGACTCCTGAGTCTATCAAAAGTAAAGAAGAAGAAGAATTTTGTTTCGTTCGATTTTTAAATACGTGTTTCATAGATAATCATTCTGATAAAGGTTCTATTTATAAACTGAACATAGAAAATGCGAATTTTATTCGATCAGTGGTCAAGTATGTTGACAGAACTTTTTTAAGTATTTGCGAAAGGAGTGCTTTCGCCAATGTCATAATATTTTTTTTTGTTATTTATTTTACATTTTACATTTTAAAGAAGATTTTTGATTTGATTAATATATACAATTTATTGATTATTTTCCCACTTAATTTTTAACATTTTTATCGCCTTCTTAATTGGCAAAGCAAAGCGAAATTGACAATCCAATAAAGTAAAATAAAACTTCTTGAATAAAGACGTTTTAATTAAAATAAAACATTCATTATTAAGTTTTACATTACTGATTAAGACACAATATAATTATATTGTTTCTTGAACGATGATGTAAAACTTTATAATAAATAATTAATACGAATGAAAACGTCTGTTGTATAGAAGTTTTATTAAAGTTTATAGGAATGATATGTTTAATCATTTTAAGGCTCAAATGCTGATATTAGGTGGGATTGTAGTGCGCAAGAAGGTATTATTAAGAAACAAAATTATGAAAGGATCGCTGCGTTGGTTCGGACATATGGAACGCATGGGTGAAGAAAGAATGGTTAAAAAAAGTATACGTTAACGATGTAAATGGAGTACGGAGGCGAGGTAGACCGAGGAAAACATAGCATGAACAAATGAATCAAATATTAAAGGTAATCAAATGATTTTACTGAAATCCCTTGATGGAAGTTCATTTTAAATAATAATTAAATAAAACGATGTTATTTAACTACTTCCACTTTTGTCTTTATTTCGACCGCGACCGGTTTCGCCAGGCTCACTGCATTATTAACGTATACTTTCTTAGCGATTCTTTTTGCATCCATGCGCTCTATATGTCCGAACCAACGCAGCGATCCTTTCATAATTTTGTTCATAACACCTTCTTCCGCTCTTCATTCCTTTCTTATATCAGCATTTGAGTTTCTGTCGTATATCGTTATACCGCACATACGTCTTAGGGACCTCATCTCTAGCTAATTTATTCTGCTCTTCCTTCTTCTGCCAGTTCCATGCTTCGCTTCCATACATTAGGGTTGGGACCAGAACTCCATTGTGAACGGCCGTTTTCGCTTTCATTGATAAATTCTTGTTTCCATTACAAGATCTATAAAAAGGCGAAGAATATACGTTGATTTTGCAATCTTTGTTTAAAACATGACGTGAGATGAATAATTTCGACATATTTCGATGATATTATATATTAAGATTAGATAGTATCTTTACAATGTATATTGATAAAGAGGAAAACAGTTTCTTTGTAATTTGTAATATTTATATAGTGTATTTAGGTAGTATGTTTACAAGAGTGGAGAGGGATATTGAAAGAAGGGTTGGGGCAGGCAACAAAGTGAATGGTGCACTTAAAGTTGTCATCGCAAACAAAAACCTATCCAAAAAATCTAGAATGGCAGTGCACAATGGTGTTCTTCTACCGACCCTTATGTATGGAAGCGAAGCATGGAACTGCCAAAAGAAGGATAAAAGTAGAATAAGTGCATTAGAAATGAGACCTATTAGACGAATGTGTGGATACTCTGTGTATGATAGAGTGTCGAATGAAAATATAAGAAGTGAATGCGGTGCGAATGATGGTGTTATGAACAAAATAATGAAAGGATCATGAAGAAAGAATGGTAAAAAAAAGTATATGTTAATGATGTAAATGGAACCAGAAATAGAGGAAGACCGAGGAAAACGTGGCACGATCAAATAAATCAAATATTGAATGTCGGCCATTTGAGAAGTCAGAGAAATCGTCGCGCGTGCATAACACGATGTATAAATGTTGAGGGAGCGTGAGAAATATGTCAGGAAAGAAAAGTGTGGCAGTTCATACTTTCTGTCTACCCCTTCGGGGAGACGGCGTGATGGTTAGTAAGTTATATTAATACAGAAATATGTAATGAGTCAATGAAATCGACGCGCGCGTATGCCAGGATGTATAAATTTATGAATGATTTTTTTATTGTTAATAGCAGGTCATTTGAATCCAATTACTGTACACAATTTGTTTAAGCTATTATTTTGATTCTTAAGACATGTGATAGGTAGCTTATCTATCGCATTTTAATGTCACGTGAATTCTACAAGATATCAAAGACAGTGTGGCAATCACACTGCCATCGCTGGGATTGGAACCCGAGACCTTCAGTGTGGAGGTCTACGATTCAAGTGTGATGGCCATTCCTTTCTGCAAACCCTTTCGAAAAAACGGCGTGATGGTAAGTTAGTAATTAATAAATGAATTCCATTAAACTTTACAAGATCTTAAAATCTAATAACTAACTAACTAACTAACCATAACGCCGTCTCCCCGAAAGGGTAGGCAGAAAGAATGGACTGTCACACTTTTACTGATGCGGCACTCCACCCTTCTCTTTTCGCCCCGCGGGAGACGCAGTGTGATGGGTTGCGAACCTCATCGCCACCAATAGGCATCTCCCGCGCACACTTCGATCGTCCAACACCCACAAAATAAATCTTAACCCTTACAACTCTGTGGGCCAGACATTGTGGCCCACAGAGTTCTAGTTGCCAGCTCTGTGGGCCACACGTAGTGGCCGAGCGCGGGTATAAGTTTACTCGACGATTTCTCTAGTATGCAAATATATATTTTTATTTTTTTTTGCCACAAATACACTTAAATAACATAAGATTCTGGATATACTAACATTTCTTCGTTTAAATTTACCATTAAATGGATATACTCGTTAAAAAAAAGATGCATCATTTTAGCTGATTAAACATTTGTCATACAGTAATGTTTTTTGGGACGGTCTGTCACTACCCTGCATTTATGAGGGTTTCTGCAAGGCCACACCCACTTGTTGTGACTATTTTTTATAGTTTTGTGGAATTATTATATTTCTTAATTTTGCGATATTGAAAGTAATAGAAAAAGCAATGTACACATTTCTAAATAACTACCTAACCACCATGCAGAACCAAACTAGCCCTTTTCTTGTCTTGAATATAATTTCCCAGGCATTTTAACTAAAATGTCATACTTTAATGTTGTCAATTAAAATTTCTTCGTAAGAGTTCATTGTAAATACGAAAACACAATAATGTGTGATATATAATTTTTCTTATATTGTATATTTAGTTAACATAAATCCACAGTTCTCAATCCAATATGTTTTACGAAAACGTATTTCAAATAAATACACAATGTGCTGGGTAACCAACATTCTTTATTTAAATTGCCGGAAAGTTCGATTTTTTCTTGGAATTAATTATCCACCATTTTAGCTGATAGAATAAATATCATATTTTATTATTATTGGCACAGTCAGAATCAACACAATCTGCTGGGTAAACCATTATTCTTTATTTCAATTGCCGGTTAGTTAATTTTTTTATTAATATTATTGGGACAGTTAGTTGTTGTCCTGCACTTGTGACGGTTCTCCGAGGCTACTTCTACATTTTGCGACTATATATTTTTTCTTTTGATTATCTTACTTAATTTTGCGATATTTCTCTCAGTAGTTGACAATAATAGAAATAGTCATTTTCTTATTTATAATTATAGTGAACTAACTGCAATGGAAAACAACGAAAATTTTACTTCAAAATTCAGTAATAATAACGAATGTGATTTTATCGATAACAGAGATGATGAGGACCTTTTTACATTTGATAATGTTAATTGCAATGACAGCGATAAAAGTGATAGTTTTTTTGTGGACATGGACGTCGGTGATAATTCAAGTGTTACCGATAGTGGAAGTGATATTATACCGACCAAAAAAGGAGATTTATATATTTTAGCGAAGACAGTGATGATGAAAATATTGAAGAACTGATTCCGCAACAACCTTCAACATCCATCAATCCTACGTCAGTAGGATTTTCTAATTCAGAAAAAGTTAGCATTTAATGTCTAGTAATACATCAGAAGGACAAATAAAATGTTCTATTGGAAATAGAACAGTTGGACCGAATACCCCCACAAACTGTTCGGAGCCTATCGATTACTTTACGCTATTTTTTTTACAAATATACTCATTAGTAAAATCGTCGATGAAACAATTAAATTTGCAAATGCCAAAATAAGAAAAAATAACGCTAGAAAAAGTTCCTCGGTCGTCCTCGGCTTCTTTTCCTACTCACGCTGCTTGTGTACAACCTTTTAACCATTCTACTCTCATCTATTCGTTCCATATGTCCAAACCATATAAGGGATCCTTTTTTAATTGTATTCATGATGCAGTCATCTGCCTTACATTTGTTTCCGGTTAGTTAATTTTTTTATTAATATTATGGGGACAGTAAGTTGTTGTCCTACACTTGTGACAAGACTCAATTTTTTAAATACCGTGTAGACTGTTTGCAAAGCATATTACCTATTTTATGACTTGTGGGCTGTTCTTGCTTTTGTTTCCTGACCCAGGGACGAATTTGTCAATGAACTAACCAATGCAAAACAATAAACGACATGGCTCTAGCCAATTAAATGTTTACAATTCCAGGTAGTCGTTAGTTAGCCGAGACCCTTTAGACGAAGGCGTTAATTTGTTGCTACACTGTACAAGATACTTAGAAAGCAACTTCTTCAAGAATTTACATCTAAATATTAGTATATCTATATATATAAAACAAAGTCAAAAATCGTGTTAGTTACACCATTTATAACTCGAGAACGGCTGGACCAATTTTGAAGATCTTATATTTGCTGGATTTGTCTCCGTTCCGGATAACAGAATAATTATTAAAAGATTTGAAAAAATCACTTAAATGATTTAAAATTAATTATATTTGTCGTACGTTTGACTAAATTTGACTTTTGAGACAAAGTACAAAAAACATCATGGCTTCCATTTTAGTTTCGTAACGCCCGTAGGTGGTGTATTGTTGATGCCAGATGTCAATACTCAATGTGAAAGATTTGAGGTTATTTTTTAATCGTCGCCGGGATTTTTGGTTTTCTTTATTAATTTTAGATTAACAATGCCTAAAGTTATAAAAATCAGTATAAGAGAGACTATTCTAAAAGTTAAACCCCTTTTGTGAAGGAGAGCAGAGAATATTTGCGCCATTAATACCTACCATTCGAAAAAGATGACAGATGAGGAGTAAGGGGGATCCTATTGACTCTTCGAGCGGTGCATGGCCATCACCGTGGTGATGACCATTCTACGCTGGAGGATTGATCTGATCCCAAGTACCTATCCACACCTCCTCGACTTTGGTCTCTCCTGGAAACTATGCGAAATGTTAGAGATCGAGTGTGAATAACCTCGGTGGATAATATTGATGCATAGGCTAACGTGGAAGGACACCTCGCCAACCCGTCTGGCAAGCGTGGCGTTGTAATGCCAACCACCCCCCGTATGACATGTCATACTTGGAGAAGTATGGGGGAGGCCTATGTCCAGCAGTGGACGACAACGGCTGTTAAAGAAAGAAGAAAGAAGAAGAAAGACTTAAAATGAATTAAGTTCATGAAATGTGCAAAAGTCAAAATTAAAAATATTAATTACAATGGAATATAATTCACGTGGAAGCCTGCATTAATACTTAAAATGAATTATAAATTGTTAATTAAAAACTTTGTTTTATGTAACACAATTGTGTTTTTATTTTTTCTAACCTAACCTAACCTAACTCTTTTCGCCCCCGCGGGAGACGCTGTGTGATGGGTCGCGAACCTCATCACAACAAAAAGGCATCTCCCGCGCACACTTCAATCTTCCAACGTCCACAAAATTAATCTAAAACAAGTAATATATAATAATATCACAATTCATCTATTTAATTTCTATTAAATTGTCGCGACAGCTGTTTCGCTAACTATGGTGGTATTATCAAGTGTTACAATCAACTGCAGTTTATACAAGTACCGTGAATGGGAAAATAAACCGAGGTCGGCTGAGGAAACATAGCACGACCAAATTAATCAATTACTAAAAGTCTGCCATATTAGAAGTCGAAAAAATTGACGAGCGTTTTTTTTACGTGCGTTACGATGATAGGTATGTCTGGACAGAACCGTGTGGCGGTCCACCCTCTATGCCTACGTGATGGTTAGTTAGTAAGATTGAAGTATCAGATTTATTTATTAAAACTGCAAGGGTTTGTCACTAAAAACTTACGTTATGCGTTACTTATTATATTATCTTATCTTATATGTTTTGTGGAGAATACATTTGTATATGGTGGTCTTGCCTTAATTTGTTTTTGATTACAATAGTGTTTTATTAGTATTTATGTTGGTATTATCTTTGTTTTATGGCAATACTGGTACCTGTATCAAATTAATGTTATCATATCACACACGTATTTTGAATCGTGAATTCTACATTTCGGATATATATTCAGTTTACAAATTCACTAATCATCTAGCGATTTCCCTAAAAAGTTATGCAGCTGAGATGAAATATAATACTCTTCTATCCTGCCATAGATATTATACATATTCTTCTCCTCCCTGACGCTATCCCAATTCATCGTCTGTACTGACTCTTAGGGTCGGCTCTTCGCGGTTCTGATTATCGCCTTCACTTAAGCCATTTCTCTGCAAGACGCTATTGCACTGAATCATCCACGTGTTCCTAGGTCTTCCTCTGGATGTTTGACTTGGAAGATTCACAGACAAATCTCTATTTACTGTGTGGTCTGGTGGTCTCCGTTTTATATGCCATATACGAGTATATAATACATGTAATAAAATGATTTTTTTTTAGAAAACAGACGTATGTGTGGTAGAACGATATACGACAGAATCTCAAATGCTGATATAATAATGGAATGTAGAGCGGAAGAAGGTATTATGAACAAAATTATGAAAGGATCGCTGCGATGTTTCGGACATATGGAACGCATGGATGGAGAAATAATGGTTAAGAAAGTATACGTTAATGATGTAAATGGAGTACGGAGTCGAGGCAGACTGAGGAAAACAATGCATGACCAAATTTATAAATTTTTAAAGGTCTTCCACGAGGACGAGTCCCATGAGGCTGATTATTCAATGCAATATAGGGGAGTCTGGTGGTGTCCATTCTTTGAACATGACCGTACCAGTCCCTTTTTCGCTGTCTGCTCCATCTTATAATATCCTCAACTTCACATATCTCTCTTATTCTGGTGTTCCTCACGCGATCTTTCAGTGTCTTGCCTAACCAAAATCTTTGTTATTTTATTAAAAAATTGTTGGCAGAAGTTCATTGTAAATTTAATGTTTTATACAAGCAGTCTGAGTGGAAGCAGAAGCCGTGGAAGAAGCAAAAAAAGCATGGCACGATCAAATTAATCAAATACAAGGCGGCCACATTCGAGAGGTATGTTAGGATAGAGTAGTGTGGCAGTCTACCCTCTCTTCCTATCCCTCCGGCGAAACGGCTTGATGGTTAGTTAGTGAGTTTAACATATGTGTGTATTACTCAATTAGTGGCAATTTATACGTTTCAATACTTGATGCTGTTTAAATTATCTCTGAAAGATCACATATGCTACAATAAACCCTTTGATCTCTTGCACGCTCGATATACACTTTTAAATGAAGGATCGTTCTTTATTAGCTATTTTTTACTAAGCGAATCTTTCATCGCGTTTATCCGGCCATTAAATTAAGAGTCTGTCTCTTTTAAAATGCTTTATAAACATGTAAAATTGGAAATGGAACAAAGCGTAACTGCAGAGTTAAATCATTTAAGTAAATAACGAAAAAAAAGAAAAAACAATTCTTTTATAATATTTCATATACTTAATTTAATTTCACTTGGTTTTATGGCTTCGACCGGTTTCCGAATCAAATCAAATCAAATCAGTTTATTTTCTCAAAAGATATTACAAACAATTTTTATAGTTTAAGACATCTATTGAGAACAGGTAAAACACAATAACAATATAATACCAGGAACGCATGAGAGGCGGTTCGACATTAGGAATACAAGATACTCTCCAAAGTCAAGAGTATTTATCGTCTGAACGTACTTTAACGAATATGAAAGACATCGATCTCCGAAGCGATCATGTTCAGCAGTTTGGCATGTTTCAGACACAGAAGCTTCAGTGTTTTTTAGTTTTGTGTAAACAAAAAAAATATTTAAAAAAAATCTGAAATGTGGTCAGTTTTTTAAATATCTGTCACAGCTGACCATATTCATGAAAAAAATGTTTATATAATTATTAGTTAGTTAGAAAGTTTCAATCCTGGGATTGGTTTGCAGCAATTTCTTCTATTCGTCTCTTCCATTCTCCAGGAAATTCCTAATAGTCTTCTATAGCACCACATCACAAAAGCCTCTGGTCTCCATTTATCTCTTTCGGATAGGCACCATGTGTCGCAGCCGTACATCAAGACACTCCATACATAGGTCTTGATGAGGAGTATTCTCAGTTTTAGGTCTATATTATTTGATTCTATTATTTTCTATTCTTTTATTAAGTTGGTATACTCGTATATCGTACAAAATCCAAAAAAAAACACAGATGAAAGACTGTGTCCGAAACGTATTTGTATTAATTTTTTTAATAAAGTTAGTATAATTAACAATCAACATTTTACAGTGATTCCACAACACAAAGCTATAGCGAATTTAGAAAAAAACAAGCCATGTGTTATGATATTGATACCCAACTGGCCAAGTATCGACTGGTCAATTCTTCTCGCCTTACAAGGTATATAGATAAAGTATATACACTAATATTATGTATGAAAATCTTACCTCGATCCTCCATAATTCGATGCCCTTGTGGGTCCCTGCCTGTGCGAATGCTGGATGGTCCATTCCTTTTTTCTTTGCGTCCTTCAAGGGAGAAAAAATAATTAGTTACGTCTCTTTGATGGACCATTAACATAATTACGAAAACAATATAAAATCAAGCATATCCAAAAAAAACTAAATGGCAGTGCTCAATGGTGTTCTTGTACCGACCCTTATGTATGGAAGCGAAGCATGGAACTGGTAAAAGAAGGGTGATAGTAGAACAAATGCAGTAGAAATGAGATATCTTGAACGAATGTGTCGAAATACTGTGTATGATAGAGTGTATGAAAGAACTTAAAGGTATAAATGCTGGTGCTAAGATGAGTGATCTGTCTGTAAATTGTCTGCTTTACGCGGACGATACCGTTCTCGTTGCAGATAGTACCGATGAATTACAAGTCTTGGTGTCGAGAATGTATGAGGTATGCAAGTCGAACGATTTAATGATGAATGTCGGAAAGTCAAAGGTGTTAGTTTTTGAAAGGGAAGAGCAAATGAAAGTTTGTAGTATAAGTGTGAACGAAGAGAAGTTGGAACAGGTGAGGGAATTTGTGTATTTAGGTAGCATGTTCACATTGGATGGCCGAACGGATAGTGACGTCAAAAGAAGGGTTGGTGCGGGTAACAAAGTGAATGGAGCTTTAAAAGTAGTTATTGGAAACAAGAATTTATCAATGAAAGCGAAAATGGCCGTTCACAATGGAGTTCTGGTTCCAACCCTTATGTATGGAAGCGAAGCATGGAACTGGCAGAAAAAGGATGAGAGCTGAATAAATGCGGTAGAGATGAGATCCCTAAGAAGAATCCGTGGTATAACAATGGGCGACAGAATCACAAATGCTGATATAAGAAACGAATGTATAGCGGAAGAAGGTATTATGAACAAAATTATGAAAGAATCGCTGCGTTAGTTCGGATATATGGAGCGCATAGATGGAGAAAGAATGGTTAATAATGTATACGATAGCGGTGTTAATGGAGTACAGAGTTGAGGTAAACCGAGGAAAACATGGCATGACCAAATTAATCAAATTTTAAAGGTTGGTCATGAAAGAAGTCAGAAGAATCGACGTTCGTATATGAATCGTTGTATAAATGAGGAGGAAGCTAGATAGGTGTATCAGAATAGAATAGCGTGGGGGTCCATGGGAAATGGCGTGATGGTTTGTTTGTTTGTTTGCCACTACATATTCACCTAAGAAATCTTTTTTTACTTTACCGTTTAGTAAACAAGTAAATTGATGTTAAATCAATAAATAGTTTTTATTATTTCGAAAACATATGTATCAGATACGAATCGAACACGAGATCTTTAAATTCACATTAAGCGCTTTTACCACTGCAATATTTAGGTCGCATAATTCATATTTTAGTATTCACGTAGTTTGGAAATCATCATTTATATCACTTTCTAATAATGTGTGATTGTGAGTCAATAAATAAAAAGCGATTTATCGAAATTGATTTGATTAAAAAAAAGATTGCCGTTTTTATTCGTTAGCAAAAAAACATAGTGATTAAAACAAAAAATCGTAATGTATAATATATATTTTTGAATAAATGCAACTGCACTTAGTATTACAAAACTTTATTTCAAGTATAGGGTGTTTTTTTAGAGGTTTGGTTTTTAAACTGGTAACATTGTTTCTAAAGACTGTCAATTTGATAGTTGACAGTTGATTTGTAGTCAGTAAATTTTGCCATTTTATTAAGTTGCCCAATAAAGGTGTCGAAAATATTGGACTTCACGATTGCGCTTCATTCGAGCTAGTCGTAGCGTTCATATGCCGAAATCATATTGAAACAATAATGGAATAAAATTTTCTATCATCTATTCTATCATCATTCCCCCAAAATATATAAAGAAAAATTAATTCGCTTTAATTAAAATCTTCTTGATGTAGTAATAATGATTACTTTATATTTCGTATTCAGTCGTAAAAAATAGAAATAATCTTTAAATAAGATGATTTAGTAATGTCGAAACCGGACATGAATTTTACATACAACAGAATATTGGGTATAGTTTAAAAATGTTATTATTCCCATATTTTTATGTGAATCTTCGTAACTTAAAAAAAAATTATAATGTTTTTTTGAAGTTTAATGATATTTTAAGAGGGTGACATGTTTCGCCTTGTTATGGTATTATTAAACGTGATTATGTTCCATTTTCGAAAATGTACGTTTTCTAAGATAATTAAACTGAAATTGTGTTTAACATCCTTGTTCAAGTAACAATAAAAATATAATTACATTGTATTTTATTAACAATGGCATTAAAGAATCTAATTAACTTGTTTATCTATGTCCGATTAGATGGTTATCTATGCTAATTGTTTTTACGAACGCGATTATTAAAAACAGAACACATTTTCATTAGCATAAGTGCATCAAAACATATTGAAAGCTGGTAAAATATGTTACGAATTTTTTTACATATGTTCTTTTGTATGTATCTTTTAACCTATATAGCAGTTTTTATGAATGTATTCAAATGCATTTTTACATACTTTTGATGTTAAAGAAGGTATCCTTGAAGCGGTCACTGGCCTAGCAGGTTGTCTTCCGCCTGTCGCAGCGTCTGATGCGGCGAAGATCGCTAGAATAACTGCTCCCGCGAGCACAAAATATCTGAAGCCCATGGTTGCCTGGCGACGTGAAAAATGGCGGCCGCTAATCAGCTGATGCAAATCTGTCAAAAAAGTAAACTTTTAGGTTTGCGTCTCGGATAAAGCTGCATGGAGAATTCAATAGATGGCAATAATTGTTATGAATTTTTAAATTAATATACGTATAATAAATATTTTTATATCTTAAATGCTTCATTTTACAGTAATCTGCAATTAATTTAAGCTGAAGTCTTTAAGATTGTAGAATTCTACATATATTTTATGAAGAAAATTGAGCATTACATGTAAACAACTATTGAAACATAATTTTATTTGTTATTAACAACAACACCAACAAACCATCACGCCATTTCCCCGCAGGGGTAGGCAGAGAGAATGGACCGCCACACTACTCTATCCTGACATACCTCTCTAGCTTCCTCCACATTTATACAGTGAGTCATACACGCACATCGATTCTTCCGGTTTCGGACATGACCAACCTTCAGCATTTATCATTCAGCAATTAAATTTGTTCATGCCATTTTTTCCTCGGTCTACCTCGACTCCGTACTCCATTTACATCATTAATGTATACTTTTTTAACCATTCTTTCTTCACCCATACGCTCCATATGTCCGAACCAACGCAGCGATCCTTTCATAATTTTGTTTTTAATACCTTCTTTCGCTCTACATTTCTTTCTAATATCAGCATTTGAGATTCTGTCGTACATCGTTGTACCACACATACGTCTTAGGGACCTCATCTCTACCGCATTTATTCTGCTTCCATCTTTCTTCTGCCAGTTCCATGCTTCGCTGTTGTTAAAAAATTGTTATTAAAAAAAATTTAATTAACAAAAGTTACTGACATACAAATATCTTAAATCGAACAATAATAAAATAACATTATTGAATACTTGTATTTATAATAATTATTTTTATATATAAGGGACATTTTCTATGATTTTATTTAATTATTTTTATACCTATATGTGAAGTATATAGGTATGACTCCGAAACATGTGTTCTTTCAATTACACTTGAAATAAAAATGTTTATTCAATTTTGAATTTTTATGGACTATATATAGATATGGATTTTACATAATTTTTCAAGCAATAAAAAGTTAAAATTTCTGTTTCATTACATAAATTAATTTAATTAATATTAATATAAAATCAATTCAATTATGTAGTTAATTTAAAATAATTCAATAATTAAATTAATACTTCGACAAACTCAATTTTATTGAATAAAATAAAAATTCACTTTTAGTATTTATATCAAAATCACTTTATTTGGTAACACCAACCGGTTTTGCTCCCGCTGGAGCTTCGTCAGCGTGAGAGAGTAAACTAAATATAAAACATATGAAGAAATAAATATAAACTGGAGGGGAGAAAGAGGGGAAGGAGAAAGTGTGCGCGAGGACGAATAGAATGTTAGAACGGTGAGTCATGCTCATTAGGGAAAAATTATGGAGAATTTCTAGTTCAGATTTTAATGGCGATCAGGGGAGTTACATTTATTTTTATTTTTATGGGAATTTTTAAAATTGTTTTCGATGGGGAACATGGCTAAAATGTGACCATGGGAAATATTAGTTTGATTATTGTTAAGGGCTTACTTAATTTCTAATGCTTTCAAATTATCTAATTTAACACCCGGGAAATTTTTGTGAAGCATTTTCAAACCAGAATCTTTGGTCTCTAACAGATGGTTGGCGATTTTTTTCAATTTTATTGTATTGTATCGTAATGGTTCATGAAATGTTTAAATAAATGACATCTTAATTAAGGTAAGTAATAAATGTATGAATGAGACTGTTTTTATTATTATAATTTATCATTCTGCAATTAAATGTTATCTTTGGTTAACCTATTAACAAATTTTCCAAAGTTGTTGTTTAATCTCCGTGAAGGTCAATAGAGAGTCGATATTGCTGTTTTAGCTTTGATAAGAATGCGTATTTATTTGCTGTACAATATTATTACTATATACGGATTCTTGGAATCGGCAGAATAAGGTAAATGCACAATAAATACCAAGCACACTTGTTTACAAGAGCATTAAAAAATAAAATTATTCACCCATTAAAGTAAATACTACAAAAAATGTTGAAAACCTTCATGACAGACTGACAATAGCTATGATTGCAACATAGAAGGTCCCGGGTTCGATTCCCGACGATGGCAGTGTGATTGTCACACTGTCTTTGATCTGGTGAAGAATTCACGTAACAATAAAATGACGATATAAAAAAATAAATGAATGTGTGGACACTCTGTGTATGATAGAGTGTCGAATGAAAATATAAGAAGTGAATGTGGTGCGAATGATGGTGTTATGAACAAAATAATGAAAGGATCATTAAGATGGTTTGGACATATGGAAATAATGAATGAAGAAAGAATGGTAAAAAAATTATATGTTAACGATGTAAATGGAATCAGAAATAGAGGTAGACCGAGAAAAACGTGGCACGATCAAATAAATCAAATATTGAATGTCGGCCATGTGAGGAGTCAGAAAAATCGACCGCGCATGACACGATGTATGAATGTTGAGGAAACGAGAGAAATATGTCAGGAAAGAAAAGTGTGGCAGTCTATTCGTTCTGCCTACCCCTTCGGAGAGACATTGTGATAGTTAGTAAGTTAGTAAATTTATAAAGAAAATACTACAAAAATAGGTAGAAAACCTTCGTGGCAGAGTGACAAGAGCTATGATTGCAACATAGAAGGTCCCGGGTTCGATTCCCGACGGTGGCAGTGTGATTGTCACACTGTCTTTGAACTGGTGAAGAATTCATGTAACAATAAAATGACGATTAGCTACCACATGTCTTGAGAATCAATAGCTAAAAAGTTGTATACATTGTGTTCAAACAACCTGCTATACAAATGTTGAAGTAACGGAAAACTACCACATTAAAGACCCAAGTGGCATTCCGACGGAAAGCTACGGAAAACTACCACATTTAAGGCTAGTGGCATTCCAAGATCCAGAAAAATGTAATACTTTTCTGCAAACCAATCCCTTGGATTGAAACATCAAATCATGAAGTCGCTTATTAAGTCACGCTATCTCATGTTCTTTTCTGACACACTTCTTTTGCTTCCTTAACATTCATGCATCGTGTCATGCACGTACGTAGATTTCTTCGACTACTCACATGGTCGGCATTTAATATTTGATTGAATTTGACATACTTAAGGGGTAAACACCGATGGAAAAATAAAAAAATGACAATATTTCATTGATTTGATTAAGCCACTTTTTCTTAGTTACTATGTTCTATGTTCTATCATAGTTAACCTCTATTTCTAGTTCCACATAATAATTATTAACAACAACAACAAACCATCACGCCATTTTTCCGCAGGAGTAGGCAGAAAGAATGGATCGCCACACTACTCTATCCTGGCACACCTCTCTAGATTCTTCCACATTCATACATCAAGTCATACACGCACGTCGATTTTTACGGCTTCTGACATGACCAACCTTAAAATTTTGATTAATTTGGTCATGTCTTGTTTTCTTCGGTCTACCTCGACTCCGTACTCCATTTACATCGTTAACGTATACTTTTCAAACCATTCTTTCTTTACCCATGCGCTCCATATGTCCGAACCAACGCAGCGATCCTTTCATAATTTTGTTCTTAATACCTTCTTTCGCTCTACATTTCTTTCTAATATCAGCATTTGAGATCCTGTCGTACATCGTTCTACCACACATACGTCTTAGGGACCTCATCTCTACCGCATTTATTCTGCTCTCATTCTTCTTCTGCCAGTTAAATGCCTCGCTTCCATACACAAGGGTTGGGACCAGAACCCCACTGTGAACGGCTATTTTCGCTTTCATTGATATGATAACTTTTTTTAAAGCTCTATTCACTTTAATATAATACTACTAACTAACTAACTAACCATCACGCCGTCTCCCGAAGGGGTAGGCAGAAAGAATGGACTGTCACACTTTTCTTTCCTGACGTATTTATCTTGCTTCCTCAACATTCATTTATCGTGTCATGCACGCGCGTCGATTTCTCTGACTCCTCACATGGCCGACAATCAATATTTGATTTATTTGATCGTGTCACGTTTTCCTCGTTCTTCCTCTATTTCTGGTTCCATTTACATCGTTAACATATAATTTTTTTACCATTCTTTCTTCATTCATGCTTTCCATATGTCCAAACCATCTTAATGATCCTTTCATTATTTTGTTCATAACACCATCATTCGCACCGCATTCACTTCTTATATAAATAATTTCTGTATCCACATAATTTCAATAAAACATCTTAAGGAAAAATTAACAACGTATAATTGATAGTTAAAATTCAAAGCATGTGCACAGCTAGCAATGTTACGTACAAAGTTTGTTATTATTGTTGAATTAGTTGTGCTTACATGATAACTGGTATATCTAGTTTCCAGCTTCCCACTGAAGACGTGCTCACACCACGACACGCGATACACTTCTGTCGGATTGTGAAATATTACGTAAGTGTTAAAGACTGGAATGACAAAAAAAATCTGCCACCATGCCCCCTTAAACTGTGGGCCACTGTTTTAAAACTTTTATGAATATTCATTGATATTGTTTCCAATAACTATTTTTAAAGATCGCACAGCTAACCCGCACCAACCCTTATTGCGACATCCCTATCTGTTCGGCCATCCGCTGTGAACATGCTACCCAAATATCCAAATTCACAGACCTGCTCCAAGTTCTCTTCGTTCACACTTAATATTACAAACTGTCATTTGCTCTTCCCATTCAAAAAACATCACCTTTGACTTTCTGACATTCATCATTAAATCGTTTGACTTGCATACCTCATACATTCTCGACATCAAGATTTGTAATTCGTCGTAAGAGAAAATACTTATTAAAAACAAGGGTGCGAATTAAAGGGTATTTTATATTAAATATTTTTTTACTTAACTAACTAACTAACTAACCATCACGCCGTCTCCCCGAAGGGGTAGGCAGAAAGAATGGACTGCCACACTTTTCTTTCCTGACATATTTTACTCGCTTCCTCAACATTCATACATCGTGTCATGCACGCGCGTCGATTTTTATGACTCCTCACATGGCCGACATTCAATATTTGATTTATTTGATCGTGCCAATTTTTCCTCGGTCTTCCTCTATTTCTGGTACCATTTAAATCATTAACATATAATTTTTTTACCATTCTTTCTTCATTCATTCTTTCCATTTGTCCAAACCATCTTAATGATCCTTTCATTATTTTGTTAATGACACCATCATTCGCACCGCATTCACTTCTTATATTTTCATTCGACACTCTGTGTATGACACAGAATATCCACACATACGTCTAAGAGATCTCATTTCTACTGCATTTATTCTACTTTCATCCTTCCTTTGCCAGTTCCATGCTTCGCTTCCATACACAAGGGTCGGTAGAAGAACACCATTACTTAATGATGTAAAACTCCATATTAAATAATTAATACGAATGAAAACGTCAGTTTTCTAGAAGTTTTATTATATTTTATGGGAATAACATGTTTCGCCCTTCTAAGGCATTATCAAATGCGACGAAACTTCAACTCGTTGCAGTTTATATACACTAGTAAATGAAGCAGAATATGGTAATTAGCGAGAATTGATATGACTTTATACATTTTTAACAAATAATTATTTTGGTAGGTCCAGAAATATTGCCAAATATAAAATTGGCAAACATCTCTTAGACAATAAACATACCCTAGATCAAAAGAACGTACCAATTCCGCTACACATTCATAATAAAGGGTAGGTACACTCTCAACCTATTGGAACAATTAGAAATTAATAAGCATAACAAAAACCCTAATTTAACTCTCATCAATGAACAAACTAACATATATTCATCCCCACTCCTTATTGCAATTCCGATATATAATATCATAATCATCATCATCAGCCGTCTGTCATCCACTGCTGAATGTAAGCCTCTCCCAAAGCTCGCCACCGCCCCCTATCCATTGCCGCTCCCATTCATCCATGTCCAGCAATCCTCTTCAGATCGTCGGTCCAGCGGGCAGGGGGACGTCCAAATCTACGGAATCCTGTACGCGGTCTCCACTCCAGAACCTGTGTTCCCCATCGGCTGTCGGTTCTCCGACAGATATGGCCAGCCCACCGCCACTCCAGCCCGCCTATTCGTAGAGCCACCTCAGTCACCTTAGTTTGTTGACGAAAAAATTCGTTTCTAAATCTGTCCCTCAAGGTTATTCCAAGCATGGCCCTTTCCATGGAGCGTAATTCCGATATATAACTAGATTCAAAGAACTCTTGATTCTGCACTGTATTTATTTCACATTTCGGATGCAGAAGAGAATAATATATATCGATTAAGTCTACGCACACAGGATGGCGATTTTATTTTATTTTATATTAAAATACTTAATCATAATTCATCTTGAAATATGTAAAATTATTTGTAAACAATTTGTAAGAAGACGTTTTTCTTAGAAACACGTTATTTCGTCCTACCTCAAATAACTTATTTTTGATTTATATAATAATCATTTAGTATCCCCTAACTATGTAATCATTATTTCTCGACGCTACATCCCGGTGCAGGACTATGCCTCCTCCACAACGGTCCTCCATTGACTTCTGTCTCTGGCCATCTCTCTCCATTCCCCAGCTCCTTCTATTTTTCCCCAATCTTCTTCCACGCAATCCGCCCATCTTTTCCTCGGTCTGCCTCTTGGTCACTTTTCGCGGGGCACCCATCTGGATGTTATTTGTGGTGTTCTACCCTCTGGCATTCTTTCCACATGGCCAGCCCACCGTAGGCGTCGAGACTTACAGAATCTCACTACTGTTTCCTGGTTAATCAGGACTTCAAGTTCAAGGTTTCTTTTAATTCTGTAAGTCCCATCCTCCAGCGTGGGTTCAACTATGTAATCATTGTCATAAAATTTCTTAACGTGTTCCAAGAAACACTTAACACACAAATAATTCTTTGTTAAAAATGTGTATAGTCCCATTAATTTTTAATTAATTAATTTAACAATTCTCGTTAATTACCATATTCTGCTCCATTTACTATCGTATATAAACTGCAACGGCGAAACATGTCGGCGAAACCCATAAAATATAATGAATCTTCTAGAAAACAGACGTTTTCATTCGTATTCAATATATATTTTTGGTTATAGATTGAGAAGCTGTGGTCAGTAGTATGAAACATGACCCGTAGTGACCTTCCCGATATGCAGAGCAAAACTCTGAGGTCATTCTGTTTGTGTCAACGGCGATTCCAGTTATCCTTTACGGGCCTCGTCAGCGCCAGATTATGTAATTCATCGCCTTAAAAAAAACGACACAAAGCAGTCTACATGTTAACCAAATTAGTAATATCAACAAGAATGGATTTAGTGTAAACATGTTTTGGCTGGAGTCATTAGAAAAATATCGGTCGCATGTGGGTTAAAATGTATTGTTTTTAAATCATAATAATAACTGACTTTTCGTACCGTTTTTGCTGTGTGATAAATTGTATAAAAATATGAGAAGTGAATGATTGGTGCATTTTATAAAGGGCCCAACTGTTATATTGATAACCATGCAGCCGAAAATCCCATTAGAGAGTTGTCAGGAGGCATTTATCAGGTTTACTAAGATCCGGGCTGTTGGAACTTTTAATCAACAATGAAACAACGAAAACAATACAGTAAAATGAAATCTCTTAAACAAATGTGTGAAAAAATATGTGTGATAGTGTCAAATGAAAATATAAGAAGTAAATTCAGTGCGAATGAATGTGACTACCACCTGTTCCAATTTATGACCAACGCGCTTGGAGGTACAAATTTGGCCTAATTGAGGCCTGTGAAAATTGGTTGTCCGAGTTTTTTGCCAATAGGGACAAGGGCTTCTACGAAATAGGCATTATAAAGTTGGATTCTCGCTGGCAACAAGTTATCGAACAGAACGGCGCATATTTGACTTGAATCTGATGATTGTAACACTTTTTATAAAGCATTGAAATAAAGCAAAAAATACGAAATTCCTTTTTCCTCGACCTAATATTATGCATAAGATAAAAATTTAATTAAATAACTATACATTTCTTATTTGTGTGATACGAATTAGCTCATTCTAAGAAAATCATTGTTTTCTTTTGCATCCTATAATTCCGAGAAGACATTTGTTTTTTCAAACAAACGAGATTATAGGAAAGCCTCAGAGATCAATATATATTTCTGAGAAACTAAAAAAGCAAAATATATTTTGTTTATATATTTAGTTTAATCTGTTCCATGAATATTATCTTATTAGCCTTTTTAATAGTGTCATGTATTGTTTGTTGTTGAGAGAAATGTGTGATAATGGATGTTGTCAGATGGGGGAGACAGAAATGAAGATATTGGAGGGACCATGTGGAATGAATGGACTCCAAAGATTACCACACCTTGCGCTACATGGGAAACCAGAGGGAAGAAGAATCCCTGGAAGACCATCCAAGAGATGGAAAGACAGCTGGTAGTCCACATTGTAAGAGGCAGCAAATTCTGCACAAACAGGCCCTAGCGGCTTCCGAACATATTTCTTCTTCTTTTTCTTCTTCAAGTGGCCTGTCGGGTCCCCCCAACGTTGGCGATCACCTCGACGAACCTGTCCCTGTCCTGCGCCGCTCGGAACAGCTCCTCCACACTTTGGATGCCGGTCCACTCCCTCACGTTTCACAGCCAGGACATTTGTCTCCTTCCGGGCCCTCGGCGTCCCTCAATTTTCCCCTCCAATATCAGTTGGAGAAGGTGGTACTTTTCCCCACGCAGTATATGACCCAGATCTTTCGAACCTTGATAGTTAATAACAATTCCCTGTCAACTCTAGCTCGCCCCAGGACTTCGGTATTGAAAAGATTTAGAAGAAGAAAAATATTTATTGTTTCTTGAGCTATGGTTTAAAACTCCATGTGAATAATTAAAAGTCTACCTTCATGGCAGAGTGGTAAGAGCTCTGACTTCCGTACCGATGGTCCCGGGATCGATTCCCGGCGATGGCAGTGTGATTGTCACACTGTCTTTGATCTGGTGTAGAATTCACGTGACAATAAAATGTCGATAGATTGGCTACCTATCACATGTCATGAGAATCAATATAATAGCTAAAATAAATTTAATACAGTAATTGGGTTCAAACGACCTGTTGTATACAAGAAAAAAACAAGTCTGTTTTATACAAATTTAGTGTTTTTTTTTAAGGGAATCACATGTTTCGCTTTGCTAAGAGATTAACAAAACTCATTGCGTATGTATTTTGGAATCAAATCATTTCGAACCCAAGTATCTTCTACGTATTATTCCTTCGAGTTATATTTATTAAAAGTTCGAGTCTTGTAACACACCTGACATTCTTTACTGTTCTTTAAACAATAATATTATAATGACGCATTATATTTTTTCAAAACATTCCAGTTATTCTGTTAATTGTTTCTTGAACAAGATGTAAAACTGAATATAAAAATAATGGAGTATTACATCTTGTTTTTATGGACATCAAATCAAATCAAATCATTTTATTTTCTCAAAAGATATTACAAACATTTTTTATAGTTTAAGATATCTATTGAGAACAGGTGAAACATAATAAATATATAATACCAGGAACGCATGAGAGATGGTTCGACATTAAGAATACAAGATACTCTCCAAAGTCAAGAGAATTTGTCTTCTGAACGTGCTTTCACTAATAAGAAAGACATCGATCTACGAAGCGATCGTGTTCAGCAGTTTGATTGCTCTCCCCACCGGCATCACCAGAGGCAGTTGAGAGGCAGGGACATGAGTTGTTTCGTCTTGCTAAGCCGTTATCAAAGGGCGAAACATGTCGATTCCATAATGAAAGGAGACTTTTTAATTTGTTTTAATTATTTACCTATAGTTTTATTTTATATCTTGTGATAGACATATTTAACCTTGCTAGAGATTTATCGAAAGATTTTGCTTACATATAAAATATATTAAATAGTTTATATGAAGTTTCGAAGAAGAAAGAACGTCCCCCTGCCCGCTGGACCGACGATCTAAAGAGGATTGCTGGACATGGATGTATGGGAGCGGCAATGGATAGGGGGCGGTGACGTGCTTTGGGAGAGGCCTACCTTCAGCAGTGGATGATGACATGTTTGTCAAATTATTTGTGATCAGTACAAAAAAGAAGTATTATTTACTGTTAAATTAAAAAAAATTGTTTATGTATCGCAATTTTTTTTTTGCGACAGCTGTTTCTTCAACCTATGTTGACGAAACAGCTAATATTGAAGTTATACAACTTATGTTGAAGTATCATAGTGTTTCGGTCAAAACAATGGACTATTCCAAAGTACATATTTTTATTCTTACATCATCATCATCATCATCGTCAACAACAACAACAACAACAACATAAACAACACCATAAACAACAACAACAACATCAACAGAAACCCCAGCAACAATAACAATAACAACAACAACAACAACAACAACAACAACAACAACAACAACAACAACAACAACATAAACAACACCATAAACAACACCATAAACAACAACAACAACAGCAACAGAAACCCCCGCAACAACAACAACAACAACAACATAAACAACAAAAACAACAGCAACAACAACAACGACAACAACAACAACAACAACATAAACAACACCATAAACAACAACAACAACAGCAACAGAAACCCCAGCAACAACAACAACAACAACAACAACAAAATCATCAACAACATTATCAACAAACCATCACGCCATTTCCTGCAAGGGTAGACAGAGAGAATGCTCCCATCAGACGCAAGAGTAATAGCCACCAAAACTATCCCAGTTTGTGTCAGAAAATCTAAGTACAAGCTTTAATAATGTTTAAACTCTGATTCAAAAGAACTTATTAAAGCAATATTATACGAGTAATTCAAAATAGTATATAGTCGAAATCGGAGATTTCGATCACGGAAATAGCGAAATCTCGGCTTGAAATACTCGTGATGATGATTTTCTCCATACTTATTAACTTTTATAACGAGCTACTTCTCTCTAATTGTGTATTATTGTTTGAATTGCAACTTTTGTATTATGTGACCTCTTCAGATACTTCATGTCTTCATGTGATGGGTATGTTTGAAAGCATTTAAAAATACCCAATCTCCGATATAACGAGTAATGCCTATAACGAACAAATTCAGTCAGTCAAGTTCCTCGTAATAACACATTCGAGTGTATATATTTTTGCTTCATTCGTATTATCACCAACAGCCCACTCATACATTCAACATCCGTAGTTATGTTTATCTAACTTTGTTAATTAATAATATTAATAAAATAATTCTAACAAACAACATCACAGTAAACATTAGATCCAGTCTGTAGACGTCAAAAACGCTGATTTAATTGATTACTTAAGCAAAAGATTTGCATAATAAAGTACAAGTATTACCAATTACTTACATATTTAACCCTTTAATGCAATTGGCTATCATCATCGGCTGTCTCTCGTATCCAAGGAAGACTGTCCTTCACGATTGTGGGTCCGCATGTGACTGAAGAGACCAATCCTAGACCCATACATTCTGGGGCATCTGGGGCAGGGGAAGGCGCTTGTAATGGAGCCGTCACCGTCTCCCAGTGGTCTCTCCTTTCTACTCCTCCTCCTCTCTGCAACGTCGTCTCTGCACTGTGCTTCTAAGTCCTAACTCCTCAGAAATTGGCTATACACAATGCAGCAACTCTCAATAGGACTAAGCTGGGCTGCTTTCGACAAATTGAGATGTACCCTTGGAAATAAAGAGGTGCCTATAAGACTTAAAACTAAAGTCTAGGACTCGTGTGTCTTGTCAGTGATGACATTTGACTTGGAAACTATATCCCTCACTGCTAGAAGCTTACAAATGATTAATTGTGTTCACCGAGCAATGGAAAGACCCATGTGGGATTCCAGTCTCCGTGATACAATTAGAAACGAAGAGATAAGACGTCGAACAAAGGTTACGGATATCGCAGAAAGAACAGCAAAGCTGAAATGGCAGTGGGCGGATCATATGGCGAGTCTGGATGCGTTCAGGTGGTCACTTAGATTCCTGAAGTAGAGGTCTTGGAACTACAGGAGAGGGATAGGAAGGCCACAAAAAGGTATTTTTTTACGACTTCGAATGTAGACGTCTTTTATTAGTAATTAATTAATTTGGCCATTCCATGCTGTCCTGGTCGTATCCGGCTAATTTTTCCATTAACATTGCTTGTATAAAATATTTTTTCAACTATATTTCTTGAACAATGATGTAAAACTCCATATTAAATAATTAATACGAATGGAAACGTCAGTTTTATAGAAGTTTTATTATATTTTATGGGAATGAAATGTTTCGCCCTTCTAAGGCATTATCAAATGTCTTGATGCATTTGATAAAGCCTTAGAAGGGCAAACATGTCATTCCCATAAAATATAATAAAACTTCTAGAAAACTGAAGTTTCAATTCGTATTAACTATTTTTCTCTTATTCATTCGTTCCATATGTCCAAAAACAATCAATGTGGTGTTAAACAATTCTGTGTTTTGAATTATTTTTCCGTGTATGATAGAGTGTCGAATGAAAATATAAGAAGTGAATGCGGTGCGAATGATGGTGTTATGAACAAAATAATGAAAGGATCATCAAGATGGATTGGACATATGGAAAGAATGAATGAAGAAAGAATGGTAAAAAAATTATATGTTAACGATGTAAATGAAACCAGAAATAGAGGAAGACCGAGGAAAACGTGGCACGATCAAATAAATAAAATATTGAATGCCGGCCACGTGAGGAGTCAGAGAAATCGACGCGCGTGCATGACTCGATGTATGAATGTTGAGGAAGCGAGAGAAATATGTCAGAAAAGAAAAGTGTGGCAGTCCATTCTTTCTGCCTACCCCTTCGGGGAGACGGCGTGATGGTTAGTTAAATTATTTTTAATAATGGTACACCACAAATCAAGTCCTTCATCCAAAAGTCGAATATTATTCCTTATACAGAGCTATTTATTATTTTAGAATAACTACAGATAACAATGAATAAGTTTTTATATATTTATGTTGATAAAGATATAATATTGATTATTTAAATTGAAGTATTGTACATTAAAAAAAATATAATCAGTTTAAAAATTTAACATTTGCAATGAATGTCCTGATCTGCATTGGCTCCAGAGTGACGTCAAGATCTTCATCAGCCCGAGCCCCGGTTGCTTCCACAACGGCATCTCCGCTAGCCCTGGTGCTCTGCCAGACGAATCTATTGGAGTCACTCAAGAACTGGTTGGCTCCAAGAGTGGTCTCGCTGACAGAAAGGACCTGGATTCCGGTGAAAAGGTTTTCCAGGTTGACAGTGGCCGGCGCGGAAAGTCCTTGGGGATCATCAGTCTCCTGGAGGAAGTGTTCGAGCCTGATCAGGAGGGTGTCATCCTTCCATGGCTCTAGAGTCAGGAGATGCAAGTTTTCTGGGAGCGCTGTGGTGAGTCCGCTGAACTGAAAGACAAATTGCGTTTTATGTGTTACTATATCTTCTGTCACTTCTTTCATTTCTCCATGTTATGTATCCATGAGTTTGCTTCCCATATAATCCCGTGTCTCTTTATATACCTGTTTGGTAAATTTATATATATTTTTATATAATTATAATAAAAATAAATTTTGTTATATCAAATATAATAACAACACAACAAACCATCACGCCGTTTCTCCGCAGGGGTAGGCAGAGAGAATGAACCGCCACACTACTCTATCCTGGCACACCTCTCTAGCTTCCTCCACATTCATACAGTCATATCACTTTCACACATAAGGGTTAGCACTAGAACTCCATTATGTACTGCCATCTTTGCTTTTTTGAAATATTTCTATTTGCAGTGATGACTTTGAAAGCGCTATTAATTTTGTTCCCAGCACCGACCTTTCTTTCGATATCTTTCTCCATTTTTCCATCTCTTATGCTTCTATGCAATTCGGTAACTGGCTCTAGTTTCTCACTGTTCGCGCTTATGTCACAATCATACATTCTTCTTATTCAAATACCATCACTTTAGACTTGGACACATTCATGACAATGTCACACTTTTTGCATGCATCATAGATTCTTGATACTAAGACTTGCAGATGTTCCATACTGTCAGCGGTTATCACAGCATCATCTTCATATTACAAACAGCTGACTGACAAACTGTTCATCTTAGCACCAGCGTCTCTCTAGTTCTTTCATGCACTTATCTAATTATAGGAAGACGTATATATAACATTTAACTTACTTCATTGGTAGCTTCTTGCCATTGCGAAATATCGAAACCATCGGCAGAGCTGATGAAAGACGTGGGCTCCAGCTGCTTGGCCAAGATCAGCTGCCTTCTTGTCACGGCGCCTAGAAACAGACAATTAGTTCATTCGAAAATATATATTATGCCCTGGAATCGTTGAAAAAATGTCTCCCCTCTAGATGATTAAATTTCTCATGCAAGGGCAAATCCATTATTTTTATGAATTAAAACCCTTTGGTATTAAAAAATAACGCTGTTTATTTTCTACTTAAATATAAAATATCACGACATGTTTCGGAGGAGACCTCCATCTTCAGGTGTAAATATATAACAAAAAACTAAACAATGAAAGACTTTCAATCAAAACGCATTCAAAAATCGATACAATACATTTGATTTTTTTTACCTGAATTAATTGCTTTAATATATTGTATATAATATAATAATAATAATAAAATATAATTATTAATATCTACAAACTGATCACACCGATTACGTCGCTCCACACGGAAATCACTGCTAGTGTCAGAGTAAATGAAGATCTTACAGTCTGGTTAGATATCAATAAAGGTGTCAAAAGGGTTGCGTTATGTCCCCGTGGTTATTTAATCTATATATGGAGCTGAAAGGGTTGGATGTAGGTACCAAAATGAGCAGAGTGTCAGTAAGCTGTATCTTGTATGCGGATGACGCTGTCCTACTTGCAGACAACGAGCATGAACTACAAGCCCTGGTGAATAGTATGTATGAGGTATGAAATGATCTGGTCGGGCACGTGAGGAGTCAGAGAAATCGTCGCGCGTGCATGACACGAAGTGTGAATGTTGATAAAGTGAGAGAAATATGTCAGGAAAGAAAAGTGTGTCAGTCCATTATTTCGGGGAAACGGCGTGATGGTTAGTTAGTTAGTTAGTTTTTTAATATCTAGGAAAAGTATTTTTTTTTAAATGTATGTTTTTTTTTTTCAAATAACAATTTTATAATATCACTTATAATTATTGTGTATTATTACTGTTAAAAAATAAATTTTCATTCCAAAGCAATTTATTCCTTGACAATAATGTAAGACTTTATCATAAACCCTAAATCCCCCCTCGCCCTCTTTTGAAGGGACACTCCGGGCCATACATTTAGCCCCATCATAAAACAACTACCAAATCACATTCCAACAATGATTCCTACAGACGTTAGAGGAAAAGCCATTAGAGCTGAACCTCTAAGCCAGAAGATCTAAGTCCAAGTCCAAGGTAATTAAAAAAAAAGTAAACAATAACACGTCGTTTCCTAAGGGCTAAGCAAAAACAATGAACGACCACTATACCTTTATCGTCGCTTCTGCCAAAGTGTAAGAAGTGTCTTCCTCTAGCCACGAGGGGCTTTCCATCGATGCTCTCATTAAGAGCCTCCCCCACTCCATAACTGTCATCATTGAGCAGTCTCCTGTGGACCTGGAAGTAAGAGTTATCTTATTAGATGCAACGAATCTGGAATAAGCCATTGACACCACCTAGAATTTTTCAAGTAGCAGGTCTATTTATCTTAGCCAGGATTTCCCAAGGCCAGAAGCTTCTCTCCTCTCTGGTCTCAATCTAATGATTGGTCTGCAGCAAGGCGATGCATCTCCTCTTCCACTCCGCTCGGTCCTAGGCAACTCTCTTCAACTCCGCATAAGAAGCTTACAAAGGATTAAGTGGGTTCAGCGAGCAATGGAAAGACACATTTTGGGCGTTAGTCTCCGTGATAGAATTATAAATGAGTAGTTAAGACGTCAAACAAAGGTTACCGATATCATAGAATGAACAACAAAGCTAAAATGGCAGTGGGCCAGGCATATGGTGAGACAGAATGAGCTCTGAAGGTCACGTAGAATCCAGAAGCTGAGGCTTTGGAATAACAAAAAAGGCATAGGAAAACCACAAAAAAGGTGGACGGATGATATTATCCAACTTGTGGGTCGTAGGTGGCAACAGATAGCCCAAGAAAAAAAATGTTGGAAGAATTTCTTCTTCTTTTTCCTCAGCCTATTCCCGTCCACTCCTAGACAAAGGCCTCCTCAATTCGCTTCCATGTCAGTCTGTCCAGTGCAGACTGGATCCAGGTTATTCCGACGTGTTCGTTCAGATCATCCTTGCACCGTAGTTGCGGTCGCCCTGCACTTCTCTTTGCCGTCCACGGTCTCCAAGTCAGCAGTCTTCTTGTCCACTTTTCGTCTGAGCTTCTGGCTACGTGACCTGCCCATTGCCATTTTACAGTCGCCACCCGGTGGATGATTTTTTCTCTCACCGTATCATTTCTGACTCTGTCTCTTAGGCTTATTCCTAACATGGCTCTTTCCATGGCTCTTTGGGTCACTCGTAATTTCTCGGCACTTTGTTTGGACAATGTAAGAGTTTCAAGACCATAAGTACCAACTGGCAGAACGCAGGCTTCATATACTTTTCGTTTCAGGTTGATCGGTATTTTCCAGTTTTTAAGGATGTAACTCATGTTTCCGAAAGCTGTCCAGCTTAGTCCTTAGTGGAAGAGTTTAGAAGAGGCCAATATCAAATATCAGCGGTGGAGTAAAACTGACTGAAACGATTTAGAAAAATAAGGGTTTTCCAAATATTATCTGCAATTAAACACTTCGTAAATCCGAAAAACGAAAGAAATACAAACTTTTTTATATTTCAGTTCAAAGTCGATCAAATTTTAAGGTAAAAAAAATAACACGGACTTACTTTTAACACGATTTTCAACGGCTAACCGTTCGGTTTATCCTTAAAACCCCTACATAAAAACTCTGGTCCTCCCGTAAGGGGGTTTGACGTGAAGTTAACAACCCAACCCAGAAAAAAGAGTCTCGAGGAGGCTTCTGGATTCAGCCAAGGCCCACCCTTATCAGGGGATTCTTTGAGAACTCCGTTAACTAGGCTATCCATCTTTATGTTCCAGATGGTTATCTTCGACAGCGTCAGCACAGACTGTTTTATCTCCCAGTATTCAGAACCAACCTGCCTCTGATGATGCCGATGGGGAGAGCAATCAAACTGCTGAACATGATCGCTTCGGAGATCGACGTCTTTCATATTCGTGAAAGTACGTTCAAAAGACAAATACTCTTGACTTTGGAGAGTATCTTGTATTTCTAATGTCGAACCATCTCTCATGCATTCCTGGTATTATATATTTTTTTATGTTTTACCTGTTCTCAATAGATGCCCTAAACTATAATTGTTGTTTGTAATATCTTTTAGGAAAATAAACTGATTTGTTTCTTCTTTATACGCCATACTTTGTGTTGTTATGATGGTTTATATCTATTTTTCTTTTTTATACACTTTGTATAAACAACACTTATATTAAAAAAATAAAATTATATTAACATGTTTCGGACAAACAGTAATTCTTCAGTAAAGATACATATTTATAAAAATATTATAAAATTGTTGTTGTTTACATGATCTGACAGATGTTATTAATCCTTAACGTACCGTGTTCAAAACAAAACGCTCGCTCCCATGTGGTCAATTCAGTTTACCGCTAACTTTATCTAAATATCAAGCATATGACTCGATGAATCAAAATTTAATTTATGTCATCTTGTAGGGAATTTCATTAGGAATAGATCGATATCTATAACATACATGGATTATTTGAAAAACATATATTATTAATTTTTTTCTGGAACCATGCGATTTCTGATATGGAATGCGTCACAGCATACGAGCGACTGGCACCAAGTATAAACTTGTCTCGCTCCGCCGCGCCGCGCCGCGGCCGGCGGGGCGAGACTTTACGAGATTTTACGTATGATAAAGGCACCTAGGCAAAATGTATAGTACGTTCAAGACAACGAGTACGTATTAATATTTGTCCCTTTTGGTAAAGTGTTAATATTTTCACAGTTCTGATATTATTAAGTTGCGTGCTGCGTTTCCGTCCACAGTCGGTATTATTACGTACCTATGAAAAGGCCAAACATACAATTTATAATACGTTCAAAACAGCGAGTAAGTATTTGTCACTTTTGATAAAGTTGTAAATATTAGCAAAACAAATTCTACCTTAACACGAATGAAGGTGAGGGCAGTCTTAGAAAATATTTTTTTTTGGGATGAAGGAAGTAATTTTTTGCTTTTTTTTTTATTACGAAATATTGAGAACACTTCAATGGAGGATTACAATTTTTTTTATAATATTAGGGTCCATAGGTTTTAAGAAAATCAACTTTAAATTGGCAGTGGAAACTCAATTGACCACATGGCAACGCGACGGTTAAACAACAACAATTTTATAATATTTTTATAAATATGTATCTTTACTGAAGAAGGACTGTTTGTCCGAAACATGTCTACATACTTTTATTTTTTTTAAAATAAGTGTTGTTTATACAATGTGTATAAAAAGAAAAATATGAATAAACTGATTTGATTTGATTTGATGATATATTGTTAACGCTAGTCCCGCGTAGACAGAGGATGGTATTAAAAGTGCAAAATCGAAATTGACGAAAGGGCACTGCTGCGTCCTATAACACATTCTGGTGTGTGTGTTTTTTTTTTGCTAACACTGTTTACCATGAGTTCCACCTGTCCGTCAGCCAAGGAAGTTCCACCCTGCGCCCTGTCTGTAAGCACGGACAGCTCGAGACCGGAATCCTGGTCTCGGATGACGATAGCCGTGGTGAGGGGGTAGTAGTTTCCCGCCACCGGCTCCTCCAGCGTCACCTCCCACGTGGGTCGGAAGTTGACCACCCTCTTCAGTAGCTGTCGCCCGTTCAAGTCCGTATAGAATGTTCCAGCGGATTTCAAGTTAGAGCTGAATCTAGAGATGATCTCTTTCCCGTTTAGATCCCTGCGAAGAAACAAATCAAATCAAATCAAATCAAATCAGTTTATTAACTCAATAGACATTACAAACAGGAAAATGTTTAAGGCATCTATTAAGTACAGGTATTACAACAAAGTACCAGGAACGCATTAGAGATGGTTCGACATTAGGAAGACAAGATACTTTCTAAAGTCAATAGTATTTGCCCCCTGAACGAACTTTCACTAACATGAAAGACGTCGATCTCCGAGGAGACTGCGTTCAGCAGACTAATTGCTCTTCCCACCGGTGTCTCCAGAGGCAGATTGGTTTTGGCGGCCGGTAGGTAAAACAATCTGTGCTGTCGCTGTCGGAGATATCTATCGGGGACAAAAAGACCAACATCCTCCACTACGGCCGAGTTCTCGAAGTCGAAGAAGAAGAAGATGTTCAGAAAATACCTCCGATGTACCCGATAAATTAAAATTATTTTTAATATTATTTTTTTAATCAATGCGTAAATATATTATGGAGGAATACCTAAAATCTTAACCTTGTATTTATTATATTTATAGAGATATTGATGGTTATTAGAAGCAACGTGTAGAAGATACCCATCACAGGGAAGGGAGGGTTAAAGAGATATATCTTCTATATTCATCTTCCCTTTTGTATTTTGGATTCATATTTGAATAAATATCTGCACTGGGTATTTTTACAACATTTAGTTCCACTTTATATAGACATGTTCCGGTTGTAACAAAACCGTTTTCGACGCACAAAATTTTAATAAAAATTTGTGCATAGAAAGAAGGGGCAGCAGTGTAAATAAGTTTGGGAACCTGTGGACAGGGGTAATCAAATGGGGGTGAGACATATTTTTGTGAATGTATACTTATACTTGTATACGAATCCTGGATTTTCACCCATTTCTTCAATTCTTTGAATTAACCACCCACCATGGGTGAAAATCCACAATACATTCACAAAAATATTTGTAATCATTCCGGTCAATTCTTTGGCATATAGATAGGAATAATACTCCAGGCGGCTTCTAAAACAATACGCTAATAGGCGATAGCCTTCGCATTGTGTTAATAAAGTAGTTTGCTAAATGCTAAAAATCATTCTCCATAGATGGCGTTAGTGGGTTGATTATATAGGTTAATCTTAAAAAGATTGACATGTGTAATCAAATCTACATAGATGGTTAATTGAAACTGACACGTGAAGATAAGTATGGATTTGGAGCATATATACAACTTCCAAAAATTTATCATGCATGATCATAAAAACAAAGGTGGAATGGGGAATGTTGTAATTGCATAAAGCGTGCGCTTAACCCAACCAATGACAGGTCATAAGTCCTGTAAACACCTTGATTATCCATATTCAGTTTCCAGTTTGCGTCTGCGTCTCTATTGAGGGGTGAGAAATCTTTAGTTAACTTACCCGATATTGATGGGTCCTACAAGCCACTCGAATTCCACATGGTTTTCTCCCTTATATAAGCGGACTACTTGTGTAGCCCAGTCGGAAAACTTTTGATGAACTTCTTCGAATGAATTTCCCTGGAAAAATGTAAAATATTAGGTCCTTGCATATGAAATTGGCGTTTTGCCGTACTGGCAACTTTGATCTCAAATATCTTCTCTTTGGTTAGGAATTCCAAATTCAAATTTATACAGCTATTTACTCAATTATTTGTGTTTCGAAAATTATAATTCATTTGTTTTTTAATTAATTGTTTTTTTTCTTTGCGTCACTCAGTTTACAAAATGGAAAACTTGAAATATCGCGTTATTTACGAGCACGAGTTCCACCGTGGCATCAGTGCTGCAGAAACGGCTCGAAGGATTAATGATGTGTATGGCGACGGTGCCGCAAAAGAAAACACAGTGCGTTTTTGGTTCCAACGTTTTCGTTCTAGAAAATTCGACCTGCAGAACAAGCCCCGTGGACGGCCGGAAACCAAAGTTGATAATGAAGAATTGAAGGCTATTGTGGAAGCGGATCCATCGCAAACCACGTCCGAGTTAGCTGCAGGCTGCGGTGTTAGTGATAAAACTGTTTTAATCCACTTGAAGAAAATTGGGAAGGTGAAAAAGCTTGAAAAGTGGGTACCTCACTAATTGAGTGAAGCAAATCAACAAACGCGCGTGACTGCTGCGTTACATTACTCAACCGGCACAATAATGAAGGGATTTTGAATCGAATGATGAAAAGTGGATCCTGTATGATAATCGGAAGCGCTCATCGCAATGGCTGAACCCTGCCGAACCAGCCAAACCATGCCCCAAGCGAAAATTGACTTCAAAAAAGTTATTTGTGAGCGTTTGGTGGACTTGTGCTGGTGTCGTTCACTACAGCTTTCTTAAATCTGGCCAGACGATTACGGCAGATGTCTATTGTCAGCAACTGCAAACCATGATGGAAAAGCTAGCTGCTAAACAACCGAGGCTGGTTAATCGCTCTAGGCAACTGCTGCTTCATGATAACGCTAGACCACACACTGCACAACAGACGGCTACCAAATTAGAAGAGCTTCAATTGGAATGTCTAAGACATCCACCGTACTCTCCGGACCTTGTCCCAACAGATTACTATTTTTTTCGAAATTTGGATAACTTCTTGCAAGGGAAAAAATTCAACTCCGATGGGGCAGTCCAAACCGACTTCAAAGATTTTATTGATTCCCGTCCGAATGTTTTTTTTTAGTAAAGGGATCGATGAACTACCTATGAGATGGCAAAAGTGCATAGATAGCAATGGTACATACTTTGATTAAATTAATATATTATATTTAAAAAAAATCAACTTTATGTTCCTTCCATACAAAACGCCAATTTCATATGTAAGGACCTAATATTATAGGAAAAGCCAACAGATTTTTTACTGGGATATTAAATTAATTACATATGTCAAAAATAAAATCTGCTCTTTGAATCACAAAATGTCAAAAGGGGACCAGGACTCCCCTATATTGTCCTCGTGGAAGACCTTCTAAGAGGTGGACGCGCACTTGATACTATCCTCATTTGATAATGCTTTTGGAGGGCGAAACAGGTCATTTCGTCTAAAATATAATAAAACAGACGTCTTCATTCATATTAATTAAACATTTACTTACTTTAACAAATCTGTTTTCTGGTTTGGCAGTAAATATCTTCGGAAGACCTGGTTTCGGTCTGAATATGTAAGCCCCGGATGACCTGAAAATATAACATAACATTATGACTACAGTATTTTAAAGTACTAAAGAAATATATTCCATTGTTTAACTAACTAACTAACTAACCATCACGCCGTTTCCCCGGAGGAGTAGGCAGAGATGATGGATCGCCACATTGTTCTATCCTGACATAACTCTTCTGTGGTTTCTGCAGTCTAACCGAGATCCCTTACCCTTGTATAAAGATATGATAACTGCTCTTCTATAGTCGAGCGGGGTATATCCCTCCTCCATACATTGGTTGAGAAGTCTGTACAGCCATGCAACAACTACTTGACTACCACTCTTGATGAACTCTATGGCAATGCAATCATACCCAACAGCTTTACCACCTTTCATGATTTTCATTGCATTCTTTATTTCATTCACACTAATCTCTTCTATGCCGTTAACCTCATTTATGTCATTCCCACTTACGCTTTTTTCATTATCTTTACCACTTGTTACGTCGCTACCATACATCCCTTTAAAATATTCCATCTATCTAACCTGTACGCTCTTTTCACTCGTTAGCATTCTTCCGTCTTCTCCCAAAATAGCTTTTATACACCCGCTTTCCGAAGAGTTCCGGGATTTTTTAACTTCCTTCCAGAACATCTTGATATTTTCCTGGAAGTGGTTGTTAACTTTTTTCTCCTTCTCTTTTTCAAGCTCATCCTTTCTTTCTTTCACTTTATCTTTTACATTCTTTTTACACATACTGTAGTTTTTTTTTCGCTCTCGCTGTCGTCACTATCCACTACAATTTTTTTTTTCCTCGCATCCTTCTTCTCTTTAACGCTCTGTTTCATATCTTCATCCCACCATGCATCACCATTCTTTCTTCCTTGCTTAGACGTCTCGCAGACTACCTTCGCTCTTACGGTACTTTATTTGCCTTTTTCTTTTTTAATATGCTTTGTATTAAAAATACATATCAGACATGTTTCGGACAACCAGTCCTTCTTCTGTGATACATATTGTAAAGATACATATTTAAAATATTATAAAATTGTTTACAAATATGATCAATATTGACAGATGTTATAAAAAGATTTATTATGGAACTATTAAAAAAAATGACAGTTTATAGTATAAGTGTGAACGAAGGGAACTTGGAACAGGTGAGGGAATTTGTGTATTTAGGTAGCATGTTCACAGCAGATGGCCGAACGAAGAGTGACGCCGAAAGAAGGGTTGGTGCGGGTAACAAAGTGAATGGAGCTTTAAGAATAGTTATGGGAAACAAGAATCTATCAATGAAAGCGAAAACGGCCGTTCACAATGGAGTTCTGGTCCCACCCCTAATGTATGGAAGCGAAGCATGGAACTGGCAGAAGAAGGATGAAAGCAGAATAAATGCGGTAGAAACGAGGTCCCTAAGACGTATGTGTGGTAAAACGATATACGACAGAATCTCAAATGCTCAAAGGAATGTAGAGCGGAAGAAAGTATTATGAACAAAATTATGAAAGGATCGCTGCGATAGTTCGGACATATGGAACGCATGGATATAGAAAGAATAGTTAAGAAAGTATATGTTAATGATGTAAATGGAGTACGGAGTCGAGGCAGACCGAGGAAAACATGGCACGACCAACTTAATCAAATTTTAAAGGTTGGTCATGTTAGAAGTCGGAGGAATCGACGTGCGTGTATGACTCGTTGTATGTATGTGGAGGAAGCTAGAGAGGTTTGCCAGGATAGAGAAGTGTGGCGGTCCATTCTCTTTGCCTACCCCTGCGGGAAATGGCCTGATGGTTTGTTTGTTTAAAATTGTAAACTATAACAGCATTTAAATTTTAACACTTGATAATGTTGAAGAATCATAGTGTTTTGGTTATAATCATAGTTCCAAAATAAGTTTTTATAACATCTGGATCTTTACCTGTTTTTGTTTTCAGCATTGTTGCCAACTTCACCCTCGTAGTAGAGGAGCTCCTGGATGAGAGGGATGGTGAGGTTGTACTCCACAATGAAGACAGAACTGATCAGACCTGTGTCGGGGTCTACGGTTAACTTCAAGTTCTGGAAGGAACAGATATCGAATCAGGGGCGCTGAAGGGGCCCACTTTGGGAACTTATGGTCTAAATGTTTTTCGTTTGTTATGTCTCATTTGAGAAGGGTATTAATGTGAACTAATGCCAGTTGCATAATTTCGATTACCTCGTTCTGGATGGTATCGTCATCATCAGCTGCTGGCTTGGGAGAGGCTGCAGCCGCAGTGGAGACGTAGTAGGACCGGTAGCCCAGAGGAGGCAGACTGGATGCCAGGAAGATCAGCTCTCCCGTTGCAACGGATACACGATCCGTAAGCTGGCTGAATGTTTCACTAGCGATTGGTACTATTTCAGATGTTACCGTGTTTCCTAAGACATTCAACACGAAATTATTTATTTATTAATTATAACATTTGACATAAATAAAGGATTATTAAATAGAGATTTTTTTCTTCTATATACGCCTTCAGTTTGTGTTGTGGATTCATATTTGAATATATGTAACTACTCTTCGTACTTTTATTACACTTTATTACACTTTTTTTCAATTCAATATCTCTAAGTGCGTTATGCTACCTTTTACTAGAGCATTGAGAACTGTGTATCATAGATACACAATGAACAACCAGCAACTAACACATGTATCTACGATGAAGGATCTCGGAATCATCTATGAGAGTAGGCTGACTTTTCATGCACATAACTCGAGGATTTGTGATATTGCACTGAGGATGTTGGGCTTCATCATTCGGACCGGAAGAGTTTTTAGAGATCCCAATGTGCTCAGTATCATATACAACGCGTTGGTTCGGAGCAGACTCGAAAGTGGTTCTGTGATATGGAGTCCTCACGAGGCGAGATATTCCGTTATGTTGGAGAGGGTTCAGAAAAAAATTCTGAGGTATCTCTACATGAGGGAGTATGGTAGTTATCCGTGGTTCTTTCCCGCGGCATTTCCTTTGGGAATGCTCGGAACCAATTCTTTACAGCTTCGAAGAGATGGGCATCTCATAACCCATTTCTTTAAATTAGGATATTTCGAGAGCTCGGCCATGCTAGAGGGTGTTGGTCTATTTTCCCTGATAGATATTAAGAACAAAAGACTTTCAGTCAATCACGTGTCACGAGAATCAAAATGATAGCTATACCTTTAACATAGATTTGGCTCGCACTGTAATGATGTAAAGAGCGATTCAACAAAATAATAATAATATTAATAATAACGGAAAATTTCGCCTTGTGAGGACTCCATATCACAAAAATACTTTCGAGTCTGCTCCGAATTAATGCGTTGTATAGGACTCTGAGCACAATGAGATCTCTGAAAACTCTTCCGGTCTGAACTATGATGATAAAATTGGAGTCGTTTATTACCTTGAGGGTCTCTGATGATGTATCCTGATCCTGCAACTGGAATCCTGGCATAATGATCGACTGCGTGTCCAAGAGGATTGTAGAGAGTGACCTAGAATAACCAATAAATAGAAATGAGATCTTATAGGCATGAAGAACTTATAGACATATGAAAGAGCTGAAAGGGTTGGAAGCAGGTGCAAAAATGACCGGTGTATCAGTGAGCTGTTTGTTGTATGCGGACGACGCTGTGCTACTTGCAGACAACGAGCATGAACTGCAAGCCCTGGTGTTTAATATGTATTAGGTATTCAAGCGATTCGATTTGATAATGAATGTGAATAAGTCCAAGGTAATGCTTTTCGAAAAAGAAGGAAACATGAAAGTCTGCAACATTAGTATAAACGGTGAAAATCTGGAACAAGTGGTGGAATTTGTTTATTTCGGAAGTATGTTTACAAAGGATATTGAAAGAAGGGTTGGAGCAGGCAACAGAGTAAATGGTGCACTTAAAGTTGTCATCGTAAACGATAGCCTATCCAAAAAGGTAAGATGGCAGTACACAATGGTGTTCTTGTGCCAACCCTAACGAATGTTAGTGAAGCATGGATCTGGCAAAAGAATGATGAAAGAAGAATAAATACAGTAGAAATAAGATCTCTTAGACGAATGTGTCGATACTCTGTGTATCATTGAATCGTGAAAGGATCATTAAGTGTATGAAGACCTCATTACAGTAAGTTGTCCTCGCAAACAAAAACCTATCAAAAAAAGCTAAAATGGCAGTGCACAATAGTGTTCTTCTACCGACCCTTGTGTATGGAAGCGAAGCATGGAACTGGCAAAAGAAGGATGAAAGTAGAATAAATGCAGTTGAAATGAGATATCTTCGAAGAATGTGTGTATACTCTGTGTATGGTAGAATGCGAATGAAAATATAAGAAGTGAATGCGGTGCAAACGATGGTGTCATGAACAAAATAATGAAAGGATCATTAAGATGGTTTGGACACATGGAAAGAATGAATGAAGAAAGAATGGCAAAAAAAGGGAACGATGTTAATGGAACTAGAAACAGAGGAAGACCGAGAAAAACGTGGCGCGATCAAATAAATAAAATATGGAATGTCGGCTACGTGAGGAGTCAGAGAAATCGACGCGCGTGCATGACACGATGTATGAATGTTGAGGAAGCGCGAGAAATATATCAGGAAAGAAAAGTGTGGCAGTCAATTCTTTCCACCTACCCTTTCGGGGAGAAGGCATGATGGTTAGTTAATTAGTTAGTTATATATGAATATATTAAATAATAGTAGTTGTACATGAAACAAATATTGTCTGTTACACCTTGTTTTATACTACCGATGTAACATGAAACATTAATAATTATATTACATAAGGGGTCTAAATATTACTAATCAAGCAGCATACAGTATTTTATAGGGAATAATAGCAGATAAGAGAACTAACTAACTAACCATCACGCCGTCTCCCCGAAAGGGTAGGCAGAAAGAATGAACTGTCACACTTTTACTGATGCGGCACTTCATCCTTCTCTTTTTCGGTGTGATGGGTTGCGAACCTCATCGCCACCAATAGGCATCTCCCGCGCACACTTCGATCGCTCAACACCCACAAAATAAATCTAAAATAAATAATATAAAATACAATGATATAAAATAAAATAACAAAATAAAAATAATTTAACACAAAATGTTCTTTTTAGATGGTGCACATATTGACTATTTAATTTATGTTCCACGAATCCACCCCTTTTTTAATTTAGCACATAATGTAATAACACATAATGTTTTTTTCGATGTTGCACATGTTGACATGGACGATACGGACTTTTGTGTTTGTTTAATTTATGTTACACGTATCCACCGTTTTTTAAATTAGCTGTAATTAGGCACTTAATCAGCAAGAACTTAAAAATAATATTGAAGAAATTATTCAAATCGTCATTGGAACAAATGAAAAAACTAGTCGTGTAAAATATAATACTCAAGTGGTAAAAAACAAGTGTTTTATTTATAATTTAATTATGTCCTACCACAAAGTGAATGCCGAAACAATAAATAACATAACATGTAACATTATTTTATAAAGCTTCCTTCAGGGACGATCATGTAAGGTACTATGTTACTTACAACAAAGTTATTGGAATTTTCAGAGGCGGCGCACTGAGTGATGTTTAGCTGGCACAAAGTCGTGTCCAAGTATGGAGTAGCTTTGTTCATCTTCTTGGCTGAAGCAGACATGATGTCACTGAAAATTTATTTTAAAATTATGGTACAAATTCCACATATCATCTCAAAGATTTAACATGAAAATCTCCATAGACAAGACAAAGAGCATGGTTACATCAAGGCAACCAGTTCGATGCAAGCTTGCATTAGATAATAAAATAATAGAACAAGTAATGCATTTCATGTATTTAGTAAGTGAACTAACAAACAGGGCCGCCGTTGTGGCTGGCTGCTTGACGAATGCTGTTTGGAAAAATAAAAATATGCTAAAAGAGAGCAAACTTCGAATCTACAAGACATGCGTACGTCCTATAATGACATATGGAATAGAAACGAGAGCTGACACCATCAGAACAAAAAATCTCCTAAGAACCACAGAAATGAAGACTCTCTGATCTGTTGTGGGAACGACACTCCGAGACAAAATAAGAAATTCTAAGATCTGCAATGCGGAAGATGTCGTGCGATGGGGGAGACAGAAGACGCTACTGGAGAGATCATGTGGAAAGAGCATGTTCTGAAAGAGTGATAAATATAGCCGCAAATAAAGTACCAACAGGAAATCGACCTGCAGGAAGACCACCTAAAAGTTGGCGAGACAGTTGGACATCTGCATCCCAGGAACAGGCTCCGAGAAATAACAGGACACAGTCTTAAATAAAGCAGAAGAAGAAGAAGGTTACCGTATTTTGTGGACGATAAGACCCACCCCGTTTTATTTTTAATTTTCAGAGTAAAAATGTGCTTATTATGGTCCGAAAAATACGATATTAACACTGTTCAAATTTAAAACACTGTTATAATATCACAATTTCATTTTACTGAAAGTGTCGCGACAGCTGTTTCGCCAACTGATGTTGGCATCATCAAGTGCTACAATAAACTTTACAATAAAGTTTATTGTAGCACCTGATGATGCCAACATCGGTTGGCGAAACAGCTGTCGCGACATTCTCAGAGTGTTTATAAGGTGTTTTAAATTTTGACAGCAATATACTTAATGTAGAAGTATAATAGTGTTTCGGCCAAAACAATGTACGAGTACGATATTAATAAATTTAAAAAGTTAAAGTATATCAGAAAAAGCTAATAAGGTAGTATAAAAAATTCACACCGTCTCTATTAGAGTTGAATTCAAGAAGAACAATAAAAATGGCGAAAGATTAGCTACCCACCACACGTCATGAAAATCAATAGCTTTGCGTACTTTAATTGGGTTCAAATAACCAAATAATCGTCTTTGCTGCAAACCAATCCCAAAAATTGACTCAAAAAAAGAAAACCCCACTTACCCGACGCAGCGGCGCCCTTTCGTCAGCTTCGCTTATGCAATCCCTAGACCCGTCCCCCGTCCATGCGGGACTTACTTTAACTGGGGAATGCATCATCCCAGAAAAAAAGCAAAGGGCAAAATGGTCTCCCGGCCACATTAAATCTAATTTAATTTCAATTCACTTCTATATCCCAACCTCACAAAACAGAGCAAAACGTGGCACATGATTTTATGGCCTAATATATAATTATTTCAGGTTATTGTTGAGGATGTGGCAGAGTGTGGAATGGAAAAGAAAATGTGCAATGATGATTTTTTTCTAAGGAAATAGATTAAACGCTGTTCTTGGAAACTAGGGGCAGGAACACAGGGAACCTAACATTTTAATAAGATTGATCCAAGGAAAAATAAGATTGAACTAATCGAAAAATGCATAGGAATCTAATAACTGACTTGAGAGCGTCTGTGGAAGCTGCCAGACAGTCCTGGACCCCTTTGTCCAGCAGTCTCGCGTAGTCCCTGGCGACGTGCTGCTTCTCGGTCCCGGTGATGGCGTCGTGATGCTGCATCACACCTGATAAGACATATTTAATAACGTTAATATCATCATCATCATCAAACATTAGTCGTCCAGTGAATAAATGAGTATCGCAAACCAAAGCCTACAAAAAAATCTAAAATCGCAGTGCACAATGGTGTTTGTAATGCAACCGACCCTTTACAACTTCCACACACCTGGAACCTACAAAAGACTGGCATCGACTGTGATTGCTGGGAAAAGACTGCAGAGGACAGATCTAGGTGGAGAACAGCAGTACATAAAGGCACGCAAGGCTTTGAAGCACAGCGTTTCTAGAGGTCTTACTCCAGTCGGTCTAGACGCGTACAGGGTTTTGATTGCTCTGGTCTCTTCGGCTCGGCATACGTGCCCAATCTATGCTAGGCGACCGGCTCTCACGGTGCTCGTTATAAGGGGCTGCTGGGTCATCGTACGGATCTCATGGTTGGTCCTATGCCTCCAAGTTCTCGCTGCAACACCGGGTCTGTATCCCAGGATCATTCTAAAAATTCTATTTTCAAACCAGTAGATCCTATGTTGTTCTTTAAGAGTCATCGTCCACGACTTAGAAACATATGTCACCACTGGCTTGTTGATGGTGTTATAAATACGCAGCTTGGTATTTCTGGAGAGAAGTTGGACTTTTGGAACGTTCGCAAGGAGGCTGCAGCTCGTTGTCATTTTGAACTCTGTGTTCCAACTCCGTGTGCATATCGTTGGCTTCCGTCATGACCATACCGAGGTAAGTAAACTCTCTCTAATAGAACTCTGAACTTAATCTGGAACTCCATTGTGAATTGCCATCTGTGCTTCAATGAATTCAATATAATATTAATACACTTGTAAATTTGTATTAACATCACTTAGACATAGTGCCAGTATCTTTTGTAACCCTGATAAAGCTCCTGCGGGGGCGAAACCGGTTGGTTGTTGAAAACAATAAAGTTGTGTAAATGCAAATATCTTCTTTTTCCTCAGCCTATTCCCGTCCACTCCTGGACAAAGGCCTCCTCCGTTCGCTTCCATGTCACTCTGTCCTGTGCAGACTGCATCCAGGTTATTCCGACGTGTCTGTTCAGATCATCCTTCCACCGTAGCTGCGGTCGCCCCGCACTTCTCTTTGCCATCCACGGTCTCCAAGTCAGCAGTCTTCTTGTTTACTTTTCATCTGAGCTTCTGGCTACGTGACCTGGCCATTGCCATTTTAGAGTCGCCACCCGGTGGATAATGTCAGTGACCTTTGTTTTTTCTCTCCCCGTATCGTTTCTGACTCTGTCTCCTAAGCTTATTCCTAACATGGCTCTTTCCATGATTCTTTGGGTCACTCGTAGTTTCTTGGCACAAATTTACGAGTGTATTATTATTATATTTAATAATTCCAAACTATAAATTAAGTCAAGGATTAATTGTATCTGAATAGAGACGAAGAAGCAAATTGGAAACAGAGTATGGTGATCGAGGTGTTTACAGGACTTATGACCTGTCATTGGTTGGGTTAAGCGCACGCTTTATGTATTACAACATTCCCCATTCCACGTTTCTTACGACCATGTCTGACAAGTTTTTGGAAGTTGTATATATGTTAATATGTAACACCAAACTTCACATGTTAGTTTCAATCTACACACTAGCGCCATCTATGAAGATTGGATTTAGTAAATTAAGTACTTCATACGAAAGTATTCAGTGAAATCGTTTCAGTGGACATATAATCCTGAAGAATGAAAATTAACTCACCCATAGCGGATCTGAGTTCGTCCAAGTCAACAATATTACTCCCGATTCTGTTGTTAGAGAGAGTGTCCAACTGTTTGCAAACCTGAAAACAAAACATTTATTTAAAACTATGCAATATCTGGAAAGTATTTACTTTCTAGAGATAATCAGACTGCTGAGCTTCAGAGAAGAATCGGTCTTGGGTGGGCGGCATATGGCAATCGGAAGAAGTTCTTTAATAGTAAGATTCCACTATGTCTGAAGGGCAAAATGTGTGATCAATGCGTCCTTCCAGTACTGACATATCTGTCCTTCACGGTTATGGGTCCGCAAGTGACTGAAGGGCCAGATCCTGGACCCACATATTCTGGGGCATCTGGGGCAGGGGAAGGCGCCTGTAATTGAGCCGTCACCGTCTCCCAGTGGTCTCTTCTTTCTCATCCTCCTCCTCTCTGCGACGTCGTCTCTGCGCTGTGCTTCAAAGCCTTGCGTGCCTTTATGTTCTGTTGTTCTCCACCTAGGGCTGTCTTCTGCAGTCTTTTCCCAGCAATCACAGTCGATGTTAGTCTTTTGTAGGTTTCCTTTAAGGGAGTCCCTAAAGCGCTTCCTCTGGCCACCGTGTGAGCGTTTTCCTTGAGTAAGCTGAGAGTACATAATCTTCCCTGGGAGTCTTGTCTCAGGCATTCTGACGACGTGGTTACAAGGGGGACACCGTAAAGCAAGATTGGGGTGGAGTAATTTGTGGACACTCGTCATACATTCTTCTTTTTCATATACCATCACTAAAGTGATAAATTCATTACAAAGTCACTCTTATAACATGCTTCATACATTCTTGATACTAAGACTTGCAGATTTTCCATACTGTCAGCGGTTAACACAGAATTCGATTCATCATCATCATCGGCTGTCCCTCGTGTCCGAGGAAGACTGTCTTTCACGGTTGTGCCCGATCCTGGACCCACAAATTCTGGGGCATCTGGGGCAGAGGAAGGCGCTTGTAATGGAGCCGTCACCGTCTCCCAGTGGCCTCTCCTTTCTCATCCTCCTCCTCTATGTGACGTCGTCTCTGCGTTGTGCTTCAGAGTCTTGTGTGCCTTTATGTACTGTTGTTCTTCACGTAGGTCTATCTTCTGCAGTCTTTTCCCAGCAATCACAGTCGATGTTAGTCTTTTGTAGGTTTCCTTTAAGGGAGTCCTTAAAGTGTTTCCTCTGACCACCGTGTGAGCCTTTTCCTTGGGTAAGTCTTGTCTCAGGCATTCTGATGTCGATTCTGAAGACAGAATTCGTTAAGATGTTTGATGAATAGTGTTTACCTGCAAGAAGTTGTTGCTGATCCTTTCAAAGTATTTAATTGTGGGCCTCGAAGTGAAGTAGCCAGTCCAGAAGGCGTTAGGGTTTGAAGCGTATGGGAAGAAGTCGTCTTCCTTGGTCGGCAGCTCTATATTGGCATCGTGCACGGCTTTGATGTAGCAGTCTGGGGTGGAGTACACCACATTCATTGTGGGCTCCCTTTCGTTCGTGTATCTAAAAATGATTATTGATAAATTATAAAAATTAAATGCAGCTCCATTCTTTACGGCTGCCTAACCGACACTGAGCGTCGCAGCGAGTTCGGGTCGGAATGAAAGCTCTATGAACAAAATATTAGATAGTCCATTGTTTTGGCGGAAACAGTTTTATATTTCAACATTATTAACTGTTTAATTAAAACACTGTTATGGAATATCAAAATTTATTATTTTTATAATTGAAATTTTCGCGACAGCTGTCATCAGGTGTTACAATCAACTAATGGTTGATTGTAATGCCTGATGATGCTTACATTAGTTAGCGAAACAGCTGTCGCAACAATTTCAATATAATTAAAATCAATTGTGATATTCTATCGGTATTTTTCGGAAAATACCCATCTACCTGAACAAAAAGTTTATGAAACCTTTGTTCCGCCAGTTGGTACTTGTGTGATGAAAGGATTCTGTGATATGGAGTCCTCACGAGGCGAGATATTCCGTTATGCTGGAGAGGGTTCAGAAAAAAAATCTGAGGTATCTCTACATGAGGGAGTATGGTAGTTATCCGTGGCTCTATCCCACGGCATTTCTTTTAGGAATGCTCGGAACCAATTCTTTACAGCTTCGAAGAGATGGGCATCTCATTACCAATTTATTTAAATGAATCAGGGGATATTTCGAGAACGTGCTTGAGTGCTAGAGGGTGTTGGTCTTTTTGTCCCTGATAGATTTCTCCGTCTGCGACAGCACAGATTGTTTTACCTACCGGCCACCAGAACCACCTCTGGTGACATCGGTGGGAAGAGTAATTAGTCTGCTGAACGCGGTCTCTTCGTAGATCGACGTATTTCATATTAGTGAAGGTACGTTCATAAGACAAATACTCTTGACTTTAGAAAGTATCTTGTCTTCCTAATGTCGAACCATCTCTAATGCGTTCCTGGTATTATGTTGTATTTTTGTAATATTTTACCTGTACTTAATAGATGCCTTAAATATTTTGCTGTTTGTTATGTCTTTTGAGTTAATTAACTGATTTGATTTGATTTGAATTCATATTCGTAATATTTTTAACTTACTTGATAAGTTTGTCCATATTTTTAAACCACATATTTGCGTTTTGGTAGCCGAAGTCTACCCCCATAGTAAGAATGAGGTTGTTGGACTTGTATGCCTTGCCCATGTCGTCCAAATATCTAAGGAAGTTGTCCACCTTAAACCAATTAAACAGACATTAATTAACACTTTTATATGAAGGACTCACTTTTTGGTTTTACATTTTAAACTTATAGATATAAAATAATAAAACACTTTGTATTTAAACCACGGTACAGTTATTATTATGGGCTGTTCTACTATATGGCTGTGAAACTTGGACTCTGAATGTAATGAACCAGTTGGAGGCGTTTGAGATGTCGATATACCGCAGAATGCTCCGTATACCCTGGACCGATAGGGTCAGTAATGCAGACGTACTACAGAGAGCCAGAGCCAATAAAGAGCTGTTGTCCAGTGTGAAAGTTAGAAAGGTCTCATATTTGGGTCATGTGCTGAGGGGAGAGAAGTACCACCTTTTCTGACTGATATTGATGGGTAAAGTAGAGGGAAATCGGGGATTTGGTAGAATGCAGTTGTCCAGGCTGCGGAACATTAAAGATTGGACAGGAATGACCAGAATCAAGAACCTGTTCCAAGTGGTGCAGGACAGAGATGCCTTGATGATGCCAGATGTGAACCTTTAACGGATTTGGCTCGCGCTGTAATAACCAAGATGATACTGGTTCAAACCCTTGTTTTCTCTATATTCCTTTATGATTGCGAGTCTTGGACTATGCGAACATCGGAGAGGTCCAAAATGGATGCTTTTGAGAAGTGGTGCTGGCGACGAACGCTGCGTATACCCTGGACGGCAAGTAGAACAAACCAGTCAATCATTGACCAGATGGGTATCAAGGAAAGACTTTCGCGGATGTGCTCTCAGAGAGTGTTGAAATGTTTGGACACATAGCCCAGAGAGATCAGGATAACCTTGAAAACTCATCAACATAGGCATAATAGAGGGAAGGACGACCACCGAGCCGTTGGCCCGATCAAATCAGGGATCTGACTGGTCTCTCATTAGCTGCAGCCTGGAGACTGATGGATGATAGGAGCGCATGGGGTGCCATGGTTAATAGTTTACTGAATGGACACGACCCCCAATCATGAGGAATACGGCTGAGAAGATGTTATGATGTAAAGAGCGATTCAACAAAGAAATAATATTACTTACCCTGTCATCAACGTTGTAGTCCGGACTTGTGGGGTCATCATTGATTGGCTCATCGTTGCAGAGAACGTCGAAGCAGAACCCAGAGGGTGGACCGTATTCATTGTACAGAGCCACAGTAAATAGATCTGATGATGCACCTGCGAAAACGATGACGCAGTTGAGTCTTCAGTAAAACCATCATAAAAGGAAGAGTAGGTAGATACAATAGACAGACGTACTGCTCTTTTATGACATACCTCTTGAGATTCCTCTACATTTGTACATCGTAACATGCACGCTGATCGATTTTTCTGACTTTGAATGTGACCGCTTTTAAGAAATTTATTAATTTGGTAACATAGGCCGTTCTAGGTTTATTTTTCCATTCATATTGCTTGTATACAAATTCTCATCCATTCTTTCCATAACCATCAATCGAATTTCAAAACAACTCGAACTACTAGCGATGGCCTGTATCTTAGGGGGAGAAAATCCTTCACAATTTTTAATTTTTTTTATTTTTTCCTCCATATTTCGAAAGCATAATATATTCTAAGTGTATCGGATGTACGAGGTCTGTTAAAAAAGTATCGCGAATTTTGTGTTTTTTCAAAAATTATTTATATATTCATAAATATCTATTTTGTCCCCTTCAAAGTAATCCCCACCAGATATTATACACTTGTGCCAACGTGTTTTCCAATCCTCGAAGCACCTCATAAAATCATTTTTTGTGATCTTGTTCAGCTCCTACTTCGATGCCGTCTTTATCTCCTCAATCGTAGCGAAGCGTCGTCCTTTCATGTTCTCTTCAGTTTCGGGAACAAGGAAAAGTCACAGGGGGCCAGATGTGGGGTATACGGTGGCTGCGGCAAATTTGGTGTGTTGTTTTTGACCGAAAATTCGCGCACAAGCAACGATGCGAAATTGAGCAATTTCGGTATGAATTTTGCGGCGATCCGTCACATGCCCAAATCATTGGTAAAAATCAAATGGCATGAGCCAAGCGATATGTTTAAGACCTCAGCAACTTCTCTAGCGGTGATTCGACGATTGGCCAATACTATATTATTCACTTTATCAATGTTTTCGTCTGTTGTTGACGTCCGGCAGGCTCTTTTTCGTTCACATCTTCTTGGTCCTCTGGAAACATTTTGTACCACCGATAAACATTGCTTCGATCCAAGATATGCCACAGTCACCGATAAACATTGCTTCACGATATGCCACAGTCAACATTTGGAATGCGTCCGCGGACTTAATTTTATTTTTCACTCCAAATTTGATACAGATTCTTTGATCCATGTTTTTGGTATGAGCAAAGATCGAAGACGAGCCAAAACACGTGCAAGCAAAGCGGCTCTCAAAAATTAACTGAACATTCAAAATGACCGAATTTATCGGCATAAGTGAGAGACATGAGTACCAATATAACGCCACAAAAACCGAAAATCGAATATACATAGCCCGCGGAAATTCAAAATTCGGAAACTCGGCCGTACTGGAGGATGTTGGTCTTTTTGTCCCCGATAGATATCTCCGACAGCGACAGCACAGATTGTTTTACCTACCGGCCGCCAGAACCAATCTGCCTCTGGTGACACCGGTGAGAAGAGCAATTAGTCTGCTGAACGCGGTCTCCTCGGAGATCGACGTCTTTCATGTTAGTGAAAGTACGTTCAGGGGGCAAATACTATTGACTTTAGAAAGTATCTTGTCTTCCTAATGTCGAACCATCTCTAATGCGTTCCTGGTACTTTGTTGTAATATTTCTATGATATTTTACCTGTACTTAATAGATGCCTTAAACATTTTCCTGTTTGTAATGTCTATTAATTTAATAAACTGATTTGATTTGATTTGATTTGATTTGATTTGAAAATTCGCGATACTTTTTGAACATACCTCGTATAAAAAATTTAATAATAAATATTAATGGAGTTATCGCAGTTTGTCATTCTGTATACTAGCGGGTCAGGTGTCTATTCGGAGCGCTTGGAGTGGAATAACCTTTCTTTGGATATACTAAAATACCTTTACATTGTATTGATAGGACATTGCATGTAACTGCATGTATACACAATGCAAGTTTTCCAAGCATTAGGGTCAGTTTATCTGAAATGTTTATCGTGATAAGTTAAAATTTTGAAACTAAAATGCCAAACTTTCCTAAAAGAACTCGAGGTTGAAATATCGCTCGAAATTAAAAAAAAAAAAAACATTTTCTAAATAATGTCTTATTTTCGGGCGTCCTAAAGGTTTGACCCCTTAATAGGTAGATGGGAATGTAGAGTGTAGCGTTCAACAAGAATATGTATGAAATTCAAATGTTTTATACAAATAAGAGTTGTTTTTTAAAATTATTTTGCAAATTCGATACACCGTAAATTTTAGGGTTACGGGAAGGCAACCCTAATGGAAAATCCTTCAGAGAAGGTAAGAGAAACTACTCTGAATATCTTTCCCCAGGTTATCCCTATGAAGAGGAATCAAACCATTTTTGAGTCTCGGGCGAACCTTATTTTTATTTATTTATTTATACATAATACACAAATGAGACAAAACAAACGAAAAACTTTGAGGCAACTTATTTGGACACAAAATGGTGTAACAAAGATAAAACAATGACATGAAACCAATAAATCATGCATATCAGAAGGAACGTAAATATGACGATATCAGTGAGGCAGTACTCTTTCCAGAATTTGTAATATTTTTTTTATGAACACTGGCTTACTGACACTGAGGATGTCCAAATCCGACACAATTAGATTTAACGTCAAAATTGCTCTTCCTACTGGTATCACCAAAGGCAGGTTGGTTCTGCGTGACGGAAAAAAGAACAATTGATGTCGGCGCTGTCGCAGGTAATTATCAAGAACAAAAACATCTATTTACTCCAGAAAACAGGGGTTCTCAATAGAGCAGCATATAACAAGAGAAATGCCGTCGGATAGAGCCAGGATATACCCCTATTCTCTCATGTAGAGAGCTCTCATTTCTTTTGAACCTTTATATAGCTGTCTAGGACAAATACGCCTTTTTAAATTGATAATCAACGTCGGGGGGACCTGTCATGAAATCGGTAGAAGAAGAACTTACCCAAATCGTCGCTTCCTCTCCAAAGCATCTCCATTTCTTTGGCGCTCCGTCTCCTGTCCCTGTCCTGGTAGTCCAGCCTGCCGAAGAGAACTCCGTCGTATCCCATAGCAGCGAAGAGGTTGGCCATTTCACGAGAATGGCCAAATGGATCGATTTGCCAACCGGCTCGAGGGCGACCACAATCTCCGAATGATTCGTTTAGCTTTCTGGAATATCATCAAATAATTAATAATAATGTCTATTTTTTATTAAATAGTCTATTGGTAGAAATACTATGATACTTCTACATTATTAATTGTTAAATTTACAACACCTTTATTATTAGGTCCTGACATATGAAATTGGCGTTTTGCAGTACTGGCAACTTTGATCTCAAATATCTTCTCTTTGGTTAAGAATTCCAAATTTAAATTTATACAGCTATTTACTCAAGTATTTGTGTTTCGAAAATTGTAATTCATTTGTTTTTTCCTCAATTGTTTTTTTTCTTTGCGTCACTCAGTTTACAAAATGGAAAACTTGAAATATCGCGTTATTTACGAGTACGAGTTCCACCGTGGCACCAGTGCTGCAGAAACGGCTCGAAGGATTAATAATGTGTATGGCGACGGTGCCGCAAAAGAAATCACAGTGCGTTTTTGGTTCCAACGTTTTCGTTCTGGAAATTTCGACCTGCTGAACAAGCCCCCTGGACGGCCGGAGACCAAAGTTGATAATGAAGAATTGAAGGCTATTGTGAAAGCGGATGCATCGCAAACCACGTCCGAGTTAGCTGCAGGCTGCGGTGTTAGTGATAAGCCTGTTTTAATCCACTTGAAGCAAATTGGGAAGGTGAAAAAGCTTGAAAGGTGGGTACCTCACGAATTGAGTGAAGCAAATCAACAAACGCGCGTTGACTGCTGCGTTGCATTAATCAACCGGCACAATAATGAAGGGATTTTGAATCGAATCATTACCTGTGATGAAAAATGGATCCTGTATGATAATCGGAAGCGCTCATCGCAATGGCTGAACCCTGCCGAACCAGCCAAACCATGCCCCAAGCGAAAATTGACTCCAAAAAAGTTACTTGTGAGCGTTTGGTGGACTAGTGCTGGTGTCGTTCACTACAGCTTTCTTAAATCTGGCCAGACGATTACGGCAGATGTCTATTGTCAGCAACTGCAAACCATGATGGAAAAGCTAGCTGCTAAACAACCGAGGCTTGTTAATCGCTCTAGGCCACTGCTGCTTCATGATAACGCTAGACCACACACTGCACAACAGACGGCTACCAAATTAGAAAAGCTTCAATTGGAATGTCTAAGACATCCACCGTACTCTCCGGACCTTGCTCCAACAGATTACTATTTTTTTCGAAATTTGGATAACTTCCTGCAAGGGAAAAAATTCAACTCCGATGGGGCAGTCCAAACCGACTTCAAAGATTTTATTGATTCCCGTCCGAATGGTTTTTTTAGTAAAGGGATCGATGAACTACCTATGAGATGGCAAAAGTGCATAGTTAGCAATGGTACATACTTTGATTAAATAAATATATTATATTTAAAAAAAAATCAACTTTATGTTCCTCCCATACAAAACGCCAATTTCATATGTAAGGACCTAATATATCGCCTCTTTGCAAGAATAACGTGTTATCTCGAAAAATGATTTTTTTTTAAAAATGAATCAAGATACCCGTCTGAAAAGAGACAACGTGACAACACAATATATCACTGTTGTGTTGTCTCTTTCCCTCATAAATGTTCTGTTTTTCACTTTAAATATACGATGTTTTTGTAGAAAATAATGTTGAAATCGGCGGATTTGATTTTCGAAATGTCACGTTATTCTTGCAAAGAGGCGATATCACAATTTGGTTTTTAATACACTTTTTGAGAATTTCGCGACACTTGTTTCGCCAACCCATGTTGGCATCATCATGTGTTACAACCAAACATTTATTTGAAACATCTGATGATGCCAACATCACTTAGAGAAACAGCTATCGCGATATTCTCAAAAAGTGTATAATGGAGTTCTAGAGCCGACCCTTATTATTATTATTATCATTTTGTTGAAAAAACTCCTTACATCATTACAGCGCAAGCCAAATCGATGTAAAGGGTTAAAAAAAAGAATATCAAAGGAAATATACATAGAATCTTATGAATAGGAAAAGCCAGGTATTTGCTTGCTGCCTTTATCATAAGGGTATTTACGAATTCGCCATAATTGCATCCAAAGAGGTCTATCTCTTCTGCAACCTCATTTAAGAGACGAAACGCTTTCAATACAGGAGAACTTCGAAGGGCCTCTGTGCGGAAATTTGGGAATTCCTTATGTATGGAAGTGGAAGAAATGAGGTCACTAAGACGAATGTGCGGAAAAACAATGTATGATAGAATATCTAATGATGAAGTAAGAAAGGAATGCAAGGCGGATGAACGCGTGATAAATAAAATTAAGAAAGGGCCACTATGATGGTTTGAACATATGGAACGAATGAATGAGGGGAGAATGGTTAAAAGGATATATACAAATAGTGTGAATGGGAAAAGATGTCGTGGAAGGCCAAGGAAGACACGGCATGACAAAATTAATCAATTACTGAAAGGCGGGCATGTTCAAAGTAGGAACAATCGACGAGCGTGCATGTCACGATGTGTGAATGTATAATAGAAGAGGCGCGAGAATTTTGCCAGGATAGAACAATGTAGCGATCGATCCTCTCTGCCTACCCCTCCAGGGAAACGGTGTGATGGTTAGTTAGTTATTATTAATACTAATAAAGATATATTTTGTGTTTCGGTCAAAACAATGGACTATTTAATAACAATTTCTAAACTAACTAATCATCACGCCGTTTCCCCAGGGGCTGGCAGAAAGGATGGACCGCCATCCCGTTCTGTCCTGACATACCTCTCTAGCTTTCTCCACATTCATACACCGTAACATGCACATTAGTCGATTTTTCTGATTTCGAATGTGGCCACTTTTCAGTATTTGATTAATTTAGTCATGTCATGCTTTCTTTGGTCTTCCACGGCTTCTGTTTCCATTCACACTTCTCGTATACAAATTTTTTAGCAATTGATACCAATGAAAACGTCAGTTTTCTAGAAGTTTTATTATTTTTATTGGAATGACATGTTTCGCCCTTCTAAGTCATTATCAAATGATAACGTCAAAACATGTCATGCCCAAAAAATATAATAAAACTTCTAGAAAACTGACGTTTTCATTGGCATTAATAATTTAATATGGAGTTTTACATCATTGTTAAAGAAACAATAAATACAATTTATACCATTCTACTCTCGTCCATTCGTTCCATATGTCCAAACCATCTGCGGGATCATTTTAAAATTTTACTTATGATGCAATCATATGCCTTAAATTTCTGTCTTATTTCGTCGTTCGGCATAATCATATATCGTTTTCTCCTCACATTTTTCTCCGTGAATTTAACTGAACTTGAACTTAAAAATTTCTTGGAATCAGTATATTGTAAATAAAGAGAAAAAAATTCTTTACAATATTTATTTACTTTTGTTAAAATTTAAAACACTGTTATAACATCATAATTTCTTTTTATTCACTGAGAGTGACGCGACAGCTATTTCACCAACCGATGTTGGCATCATCAGGTGTTACAATAAACTCAGTTGGCATCATCAGGTGTTACAATAAACTCAGTTTATTGTAACACCTGATGATGCCAACATCGGTTGGCGAAACAGATGTCGCGACACTCTCAGTGAATAAAAAGAAATCGTGATATTAAAACAGAGTTTTAAATTTTAACAGTAATAATGTTGAAGTACTCGTATCATAGTGTTTCGGTCAAAACAATGGAATATTTATTTACTTTAATTCCATTTGTTTTTTAGTTTCGACCGGTTTCGGCAGCTCGTTGCCATCGTTAGCAATATTTTTTTTTTTAAATTTATCTCACCGTAGTCCCCATGTGAACTGATCCACGGTACTCTGGTAGTGCGTGGTGGCTTCATCGTTCATGGACCAGGCGCCTCCCGCGAAGTGCAGCTGACCTTCAGCCACCAGCATCTTCACCTCGTCTCTCCTCGCTTCGCTCTGTTCCTCCCACCACTTCCAGAAGAACGAAGTCTCCACGTAAACGAACCTGTAATATTATTTCAATAAATAACTGCATACTTTATTTCACTTATCATAGACATGTTGCAATTATAACATAACCCTTTTCAATGTGTAAAATTTTAATAATAAAATACATAAAGTGATCACTTATCTGGTATACTAAAAGGGGTGGAGTTATATATTATATAAAGGTAGAATGGGTTTATAAGAAGTGAATGCGGTGCGAACGATGGTGTCATGAACAAAATAATGAAAGGATCATTAAGATGGTTTGGGCATATGGAAAGAATGGTAAAAAAAATATATGTTAACGATGTGAATGGAACCAGAAATAGAGGAAGACCGAGGAAAACGTGGCACGATCAAATAAATCAAATATTAAATGTCGGCTATGTGAGGAGTCAGAGAAATCGACGCGCGTGCATGACACGATGTATGAATGTTGAGGAAGCGAGAGAAATATGTCAGGAAAGAAAAGTGTGGCAGTCCATTCTTTCTGCCAACCCCTTCGGGGAGACGGCGTGATGGCTAGTTGGTTAGTTAGTTAGAAGGGGTATAATTAGGATTGAGGAGAGAGGTAAGGTAAGGGGAACATTTCGAACATAGGAATTGAATTTAGATATAATTGGTGGATTATTATATTTTTTATGGCTTTTTTAATCTATTAATTATTTAAAGATAGATTTTTCAATACTGCAAATTTTAAATTTAGGAAATTGTGCGTATTAAAATGCAGTGATATTTATTCAAATATGAATACGCAACACAAAGTGAAGGCGAATATAGATATATATGATAATCTTAACCCGAAACTCCGACAAAGAATATTATATGTAGTCTGTTCTACTATATACATAGTCCTGTTACTTGAACTCTGAAAGAAAATCAAATTTCTCCCTGTGATGAAGGCGTCTAGCTTTCTCTCCAACCCTTTAGTGGTCGTCCTGGTGGTCGATGGCCCTCTAGAGTCTCGCGCATCACGATCTTGCTAATCCTCGCTGGATCCATCGTCTCGATGTAGTCTCTCCAGAATCGTCTTCATTGCCTACTCCATCTCACTATGTTATCAATTTTACAGGATCTGCGAATGTCTTGGTTGGGTATCCTATTTCTAAGGGTTCTGCCTACGATAGGTCGTAATGTTTTCATTTCTGGTACTCTTAGGAGATGTTTGGTTCTGAGAGTGTCTGCTCTTGCTTCGATTCCATCATGGGCTTGAAGCATGTTTCATAAATCCTAACTTTGCTTTGATAATCAAATAATGTATAATAATAGTATTTTTCTTACTTCCTAGCAGAATCAGCCAGCAAGGAATCAACCACGGAATCCAGAATGTACTGAACTCCAGCTCTTTGGATTCCAGTATTACCTGGAAAAAGAAAAGTCACATATATCACATTTGAAAGTTTAAACATGAGCTTTGACTTCCACATTCTTTTGCAACGATTATCTTAATTTGAAACTCCGACACAGAATGATTAAATGCTATATATGGTCTGTTCTACTCTTCGTAACATCACATATCGTAATATACATGTTCGTTGATTCATTTATTTGTGGTCGCCTTTTTGTATTTGATTAATTTGGTCATGCCATTATTTTTTTATTCTTCACACTGCTTGAATACAACATTTGATTATTCTGCTCTAATCCAATCATTTCACAATGGGAGGGCTCGACATAGGAAATTGTCTTTGGGATGGAATTTTCCAGGATTGCAGTACCCCTTAAGGGTAGTCCACAGTCCAAGTAAGAAAGCGCAATAGCCAGACAATTTCTAGTTAAAAGTCTTTAAACTGTACACCTTTTCACAACACATGATGCAGGATTTGAACAGGAAACCAGCTGACCAACGAAATAGAGAAGGCAGGCTTTCTGTTCAACCATCTAGCTATTGTGATACTAGTGGCGGAATTTCCAATATACAAGCAACGATTAAAAGTTTAAAGGCTTGTTTTAAGAAATCTGCTGGCTATTGCGCTTTTTGACTTTGACCATGAAAGACTCTTAGGGGGTACTAAAATCCTGCAAAATCTCACTCCGAAGACAATTTCCTATATCCCGCCCTGTCTTTGTCAGTGATTTTATTAATTTTTTTTTTGTATCAGAAGTGTGTTTGGAATGTTATTAAAAATTACTCACTCCCAAAGAAATACTGGTCGAACGTCTTCAGCCATCCCACATCGTCATGGGTGTGCGCCACCAGGTGAACGTTGGTGACTCCAGCTGGCGTCACTGGGCAAGACTGCAATAATGTACAAATACATTGAATTACTTCAAAATATTCTTATCTATGTTAAAGAAATATATAAGTGAATCTTCTTCTTCCTTATTGTAGACCTATGTGGTCTGTTCTCCAGAGTGTTGCTCCTCCTGTGAAGTAGATTCCCAGCTGTCCTTCCATCTTTTAGCAGGTCTTCCACGAGGATGAGTCCCATGAGGCTGATTATGCAATGCAATATAGGGGAGTCTGGTGGTGTCTATTCTTTGAACATGATCGTACCAGTCCCTTTTTCGCTCTCTGCATCTTATAATATCCTCAACCTCACATATCTCTCTTATTCTGGTGATCCTCATGCGATCTCTCAGTGTCTTGCCTGCTATTGTCCTCAGTGTCTTCATTTCGGAGGTCCTTGGTCCTTACTGTGTCTGCCCTTGCTTTGACGCCATATGTTATTATTGGTTTTACGCATGCTTTATAGATTCTCATCTTACTCATAATAAGTGAATAATGTTTTATAATGCTTTAGCATAGTTAGGCGAAACGTGTCATTCCTAACTAACTAAGAAGAATGAATGGACGGCCACATTGTTTTGTCCTGATATACTTAGCTTGATTCCTCAACATTCATACGTCGTGTCATGCACGCACGTCGCTTTCTACGACTCATCACACGGCCAA